>CANXYC010092999.1:0-13689 GCA_948193065.1 Aleurites moluccanus | reverse complement strand
GAAGAAAAGCATAAGGTTTAGTAATTTCAAGGTTTGGCCGAAACTTTAATGGTGTAACAATGAAGTTTGCTGCATCTTTTAAGTTAAGGAAGAAGAAGACAAGTGATGTGGTGGGAAAAATCTAACAAATATCAAAGGTTTGATCCAATGGTTTAGATTTATGATAATTTTGGTGAAACCTAGCCATCCATCCATCCATTTTGCTTATTTTAATGCTATTTGTCCATCCAAAGTCAACAAAGGTGGTTGCCATATACATTTGCCACATCAAATCCAAAACTAAAGGCAAAAATCCAATGCATTTGGCTTATGATAGCAAATTTGCATCCTAATGATCCAACCGCCTATTTTTTCATCATTTGATCTAATGGTTGGATTTAATCAAGCCTAAACTAATACCATAAGATTGCACACATTCTATAATTCAATATTATGAAGGAAAAGACCAAAATGCCCTTAGTGCAACTGAATCGCCTCAAGCACATCAATTGAGCAGCTTACCGGGAACTGTTTTCAACCGAGTTTATTTTTCCGTATATTATTCAAATAAACTTAATAATGTCATTTACATTCACTTATTTTCTTTTCTCTCTTCATTTATAGTATTAAATCCATTAAAATCCGAAGGGGTTGTAAAATGATCATTTTGCCCCCAATTCATCAAAAACTCAAAATTTTCCGATTTTGTCCTAACAGTCTTTAAACCACTTTTATGCCTAAAATCTATTCATATAACATGCATAACCTTCAATTTCATGCATAAACACATAACATTATCAAATGCAAAAGGAAGAAAAAATTTCCTCCTTAATTGTCCTTTAATGGTTCAAGTTAGGTTTAGACTGAGGTGTTACACTCCATCTGTTATTTTTCTAATGCGTTGATAGAATCAATAAAATCCATTTATTTTTTGGCTTTATTCTAGCCTCTCCTTGCATCATTGTGTTCTCTACTTCTGTGATTTTGTTGTTCTTGTAAATTAAAGCTTCATCAAGCAAAGGGAATGATGCAAGGAATTCAGGCTTTAGCTAAAGTGTTACAAGTATTAAGTGGTGCTAGTGTAGCTCAAAGGAGCTTTATATCTTACAAGTATTTATTAGTTAACTAAATCAGCTAGACTTGTTCTCATGGAGATGATTGTGTGCATTTGTACTGTTGTATTATGCAGAACAAGGAGAAGTCGATAGCATTGAAAACAATGGAGGATGGTCACGTTCTTTTGTATTCAGTAAGTTTCTTATCTTTATTCTTCAGGAACATTATTGTTTCCTCAATGCATGTTTTAGTGGAGGATAGCACTGTGATCTCCGGCATAAGCTTTCTGCGGCACAGATGCTACAGGAATCAAAATTCCAACTCTTCATTTTTTTTCTTCTAACCATTTATTGCAAACAACAGAATTCTGTGAATGCGGGGGTACCCAAAATTCCATACCCGTGGTTAGTCTTCAATGAAAAAGTGAAAGTCAATTCAATTTTTCTCCGGGATTCTACTGGCGTGTCTGATTCTGTGTTGCTTTTATTTGGAGGAAATCTTTCAAGAGGTGGACTGGTATGTTACTGATTTAACTAATGCTCATCTCTTGGTAGGATTTATTCTTGATGTAAGATGCTGTTGATTGTCCTCTTTTCGTCCATTTTGTTGTGTGATAATTTTTTATGAAACTTTTAGTGGTTTTTAACAGGATGGACACCTTAAAATGTTGGGAGGATACTTGGAATTTTTTATGAAACCTGCCTTAGCAGATACATATCTAAGCTTGAAAAGAGCGCTTGAGGAACTAATTCAGAAGAAAGTGAGTATCAACCTTTTGTAACATCTCGGTTTTATGATTTAGTGCACTTGGACCTCATAGTTATTTGGTGGTTCTTTTTGTGTTGCTGACAAATCTCCTAGTACAGATATTCTCTCTCTTGCTTTAACTGTGCCCCCAAGTCCCAGTATATTGATGCATTCTGTATTTTCTCTCCATTGTCCTGTACTTGTTTACAGCTTCTGGACCCCAAATTAGATATCCAATCTCACAATGAGCTCCTGATGGCAATAAGATTGCTGGTTTCAGAGGATCAATGTGAGGGTAGATTTGTTTTTGGTCGCCAGCTGCCAGCATCTTCAAAGAAGGCAACCAAAGTTGCACTGTCTGGCAAACAACAATCTGATAATTCTAAAAATGAACTGCAAACTTTGCTTGCCAGGGCAGGACATGGTGTGCCCACCTATAAGACGAAACAACTGAAAAACAACCAGTTCCGTTCCACTGTGATCTTTAATGGGTTGGAATTTGTGGGGCAGCCTTGTAGTAGTAAGAAACTTGCAGAAAAGGATGCAGCTGGTGAGGGTCTGCTGTGGTTGAGGGGCGAGGTCCATTCATCTTCTACAGATAATAACTGCGTGTCCATGCTTCTCAAGAAGAGCAAAAACAAACATCAAAACAAGACTCCAGTTCATGGTGGTAAATGGAGTTGACATGATGCTAAAGGACCAAGTGATAGTGATACTTATTATTCAAACAAGGAGGAATCTAATGCTAAGTGGAACTGACCTGTGCAAGGGGAACACAGCCCCTTGTCCTTGCTGAAATTTTAGTCAACTGGATTGGGCGCCCAGACATTCCAGTTATGAAGTCGGTTAAAAGTGAAACTCAGATAAAATCTATGGTCTTTCCGGAATCCTTGTCTCTAGAAGGCCTGGACCGTCAACATGTTTTAAAAGCTGAAGCTGGAGGTTCTAGCAGGTGAGTTGATACAAAATTATTTTTGCACTGGTGCTGCATGCATCAGGTCAAAGATCTCATCGTGTTGAATGTGTTGTTGCATCAAGGAATAACTTTATCATTCATACCAAAGAAGAGCAAGATAAAGTCTTCCAAAAAACTTGCACGTTCGTCTGTCAATATTCCATCAACATGTGCAAATTGTTTGGTATTACAAGTAGTAGTAAAGTTCATTGAAAGAAGCCTTTGCCTTACCACCTCTAATAGTTTTGTTTAACTTGCACTGTTAGCAGGTGGGGAATTTCAGATAATTAACATCAGGAATTAATTTTGTTGTACCGTCTTTGATAGGTGCTGTGCTTTTTGATCCATTCATGAGCATTCCATATTAGTATGAAAAGTCAAGGGTTAATCTGACCCTAAAGTTTAATTTTGAATCTGATTGGACAGAGAGAAGTCAGGGGTCAATTTGAGCTTTAATCCTAGCAAGTAACACAAAAGATGTTTCAAATGCAGATTTGATATTTTACTATTAATTAAAGGAAAGTTAAATATGCAAAAGTTGGTATCCTCTATATGATTTTTCTGTTTATAATTACTGTGGTAATTATTTTTTCCTTAAGCTCCTTGTTGCTGCAGTTTGCTGTCATTATATGTCTTGTCATGTTTGTGGCTTCGTTTTGGTCCAATAGCGACTGCATTTTTAAAATTCGTTGTCTAGAAGAATGGTCCTTGGCGGATTAGCAAAGCCTACATACTGGATAACAGCAAATGCTAGGAATTGTTGGAATTTTGTAAGATAATAGTAGAAGCATGCTCAAATCTTATTTGTATTGGGCTGAAATTGTTAATGTTGAATTGCTGATTGGATTGGAAGTACAACTAGTGAGGATAATTTTCTCCCTTTTACTTGAATGTATATGCATGTTTCTTTGAAAGTAAATTGTTAAGATTGTATTAATTGCATTACTTCCCTGGTGCCCAAACCACTCATCTCAACGAAGATAATCAGTAGCATAAAAAAACCCCGCGACAAAACAAAATTCATTCCTTGAGAGGATAAGCGTGTAGGAAAATTGCTAAGAGCGGGATAAATTGGAATCGAATTGAGAAACTCAGCTCGGTATTTAAAATTTTTTTTATTAATTATAATCGAGTTTGGTTTGATCAATTTATTAATAAATTATAATTAAAATAAATTCGAGTTTGATTTATTTTAAAATTAATATAAAAATAAAAATATCTAACTAATAAATAAAAATTTAATCATAAAATTGAGTTTTATTATATATATTTTAAAGATGTTTTTAAAAATTAAAATATTATATAATATAATAAATCTAAAATTTTATTAACATTATAAAAATATAATTATAATTATATAATACTTATTTAAGAGTTATTTAAGATTTACTTATCTTTTAAGAACGTAATACTTATTTAAGCGTTACTTATTTTTTTTAAGAATATAATGTAGTATTAATTTTAGAAAAAAAAAATAATTGTATATCATTAATAAATTATTTACTTATATATTTTATATATTTGTACTACTTAATTAGTTTAACAATTAAAATATTGAATTAAGTGAATGAATATTATATTCAAGGACATGTGACTGACACTAAGTGTAACATTCATATTTTTGAATTATTTTTAAAATTTTATTTTTCAAAGAAATAATAATATTTTAATAATATTTAAAGAATATAAAAAATATTTTCGATTTATAATATTTTATTCTAAAGAAATAATTATTTATTTAGAGTTGGATAATTATATTATCGGGTAAATAGACTGATGAGTATATTTTAAGAAAATTAATTATCGAGGTTTTATTTAATTATATTATTGAAGAAAAATATGTGAAATTTGATTAAGAATTTTACTTTATTTAGTGATATATTAATCAAAAGGATAACTATAGAAATTGATTATTTATGGATTAAATTGCTGAATAATATTAGTATTGAATAAATATTTTTGAAATTTGTATACAATTAGATGGATTAATTAGATTATTTTGAAATTATTATTATTATTTATGGAATTTCATGGATTAAGTAGTTGTAATTAATTGGAGGATGATATTGATTATTATTTTAAGGAATAATTGGAGAAAATATGGTAAAATATTTTTGGATTGTTATAAATATTAATTTATTGAGTTGGAGACTTGAGAAGAGTTAATTGGTTTGATGGAATTGTATATGAATTTTTGGAATATTAGAAGTATTATAATTTTTATTTTAGGAGGTTATGCCCTATTTTAGGTGAAAATCTATCGAAATTTCGATAAATTTTTGAAATTCGTTCTTTTTATTTCTAAATCAATATAATTCTATTAAATCCTGAATTTGGTTCCAGTATTCTAGATATTTTTTTTGCAGTTAGGTAGAAGGTGCTCTAGGGAGAGCCACCCAGTTTGTTGGTCGTCCAATATTGTGAGTGATATTTTCTAATATATTTTCCTGTTTTTCATGCAAGTGCATTAATTGTGTGAATATATATATTTATATATAATTATACTTAATATTAGTAACTAATTAGAGACATATGTTTGTGTACTGTTGCATTATAATATGTATTGCATAAATTATATGTGTGATTGTTGGATGTGATTAGGATTATATGGGACCACATAAAGTATTGAATATAAGTATAGATACAAATATGGGTATAATTGATTAGCTATGATTGGTGTATGACAGCTCGGGGGCTTGTTCATCGTTCGACATTGTTGCCAGTCGGGTTGGTACTATCTGGTTGAATCCAGTAACGGTTGAGACCTATTATGTTGGATTAAAAGACCATATTGGACTAAGAGAGCCTGGTATAGGGGGATCGACTCTCTATATGAATTTTAGGGTGGTTCATGTTGACTGGTTTCCATCCTTATTTGATTATGTGATTATTTGATTGTTTGGCACGTTGCATAACATTTCATTAATAGAATAATTAGATGGCACCAAGTAGGTATATTAGATTGTAGTATTCATTGAGTCAGACACTCGCTCCTGTTCAACTTATTTTTTTTAGTTGC
Source organism: Aleurites moluccanus (assembly GCA_948193065.1). Classification (NCBI taxonomy): domain Eukaryota; kingdom Viridiplantae; phylum Streptophyta; class Magnoliopsida; order Malpighiales; family Euphorbiaceae; genus Aleurites; species Aleurites moluccanus. Next base: position 7,933 of record CANXYC010092999.1, on the reverse strand, counting down.
AGGTGAGTTTCAGAGTTAGATTTTGTTGAATCGCTACTATCATTTGTCCTCCGGCAGTAAAGGTTGTATAATTTACATTATTTTATTAAGTTCTGTGTTTTTAATTTAGAGCTCTGCATGTGTATTTCTGTATTGATTTAATTATTCTATTTTAATTTTCTTGAAAGAGTCTGAGTTGTGTATTCGGTATATTTTCAGGCTTCCTTGTATTTTGGCAACCTGTATAGAAGAATTAGATCGTTATGGAAATTAATTAAATATAATGGATATGGCAGCCCTGATGAGTATTGATTTGATATGTATTTAGATTCTGCTAAACAGGTGGGCCAAAGCCCTGATTTTTATGACAGATCTAGTTGTCATATTTTAGTTTTTTCGTTTAGTGTGAGATTAGGCTGACTATGGGTTATAGTAGCCTTAAGCTTACCTGTTCTCTAGTGTCAGTCATGTGCCCTCGGGTTTGAGGCATGACAAAGATGGTATCAGAGCAAAGGTCTTGCGACCTGTTATATATCCAAAGCTGTCGAAGTTCTTAGTTGAAGAAGACGAAGCTGGAACTACACATATCTACCAATCCCCTGAAAAATAGTACCACTAAAAATAATGAGATATAATCTCAGTGAGTAATATATATGTTATATTACTTGTTAAATAAAGAAAAGTTTCCAAAAGAAGTAAAGGGTTCAACGATGTAGAATAGAGAATAAATATCAATAAAAAATGACAATTATTGTAGCCATTGGAAATGCATAACAGTTTAGGTATGCATATGGTATATAATTTATAATCTCGGTTAGGGTTACCATGTAATATTTATAGTAAGAAAAACAACATATAAATGTGTCAATAAATGGGTCACTTTAATGACAGATTTATAATCTCTGTATAAAAGCAGAGGCTACAGCTGGTAGCATGCTTATCACTCATACAACTGATCAGACTGTATGGCTGAGAACATCCCTCCTAGCTGGGGTTCACTGTAAAGTCTCACTGTGCACAATGCCTAATAAAATTATTATTATACTCTATCAAGTGAATAGGCCTATCATTTATAATATCATAATTGGTTTCAATTCAAGTTTCACATTTGCAATGGATAAAAGGTTCATTATGAATAAAACAATTAAAACAAGAACAAGAATATTAAGGTTATTCAAATAAGGCATTTGACCCAATTTTGGCTTTTTAATTCCAATAGTTATAATTTTGGGTACTATAATTTCTAAGGTGCTTAAGGTACCAGAGTAAAGTATCAAGGGTGTCCATACCAAAATTAATAACAAAGAAATTGGTATGTTTACATTAGGCCAAATGAAAGGTAAATTAACCAATTAGGCATTTTAATCAATTAGGTTGTCATTTGACTTCCATTAATCAATGATATAGTTTAAGAATCATAATTGAATAAGGCAATATGACAATATGGAAATTAGGATTCAGTAATGCAATAAACATTGGCAAGTTTTAATTGGTTTCTATTTCAAGTAAAACAACATATATACATACTCACCTTTACAACTCCAGCTTTAAAAAATTAACCTCCCACTCTAACACAAGCAAAAGGAATGATCCAATAACTCTTATTCTTTATCTTTGTCTTTTAAAGCTACAAGAGCAATTAGATATTTTTAATACTCAATTTGCTTAATTTTCATATAATGTGAATCAAATTGTAACTATCCTTTTCAATTTTCTATAATTTGGTTTCTGGCAGGCTAGTTACTTTTGTTAATATCTCTAGTTATACTCATCCAATTGTTTCAATTCTTTTTGATAATTAAACTAGATATATGAGGGTTTAACATATTAAAATTTCAGATTTTTCTGGTCAATACATGAATTATGGTGAATTTTCTCATTTTACCCTACATCCTAAAATCTGCCTTGCAAATCCTACCCGAGCAACCTCTACTTTTTTATTAATATCTCAACATGTGGATGTCAAAATTATGTTTTGTTTGCACTAAAATTTTGAAAGACATAAGACAACATCTTTTATGTTTTGAGTTTTCTTTGATTATGATCTTAAGGTATTAAAAAATGCAAAAGACAATAGAGTTTCTCAGTCAAAACCCTAACCTGAGTCAGTCTTACTCAGTGTCCCAATTCTATCAACACAGTATGAATTGGATAAACTTCCTTAAAGATAAATAATCTATATATGTATATCTATAATTTTTATATTTTGTGAATTTCCAAATTTGCATTTTAAGGGTACAAAAACCTAGCCTAAAAATTCTATCCAAACACAAAAATTTTCAAAATTTTCAAGGATTTGCCTCTAATCTAACTTTCTTTCTCCAATTCTCTAAACTACCATTAAAACTCATTAACTTAAATTATAGAGCTAGTTTAAGATTTTACCTCTTGAAGCCTTGAGAGAATTTCTTTCAATTATCAATAAATTTCCTACTAATTTGATGAGGAAGGAGGCTTATAGGTAGAAAGACTTGAAATTGAGATGGTGGAAAGGTGATTTAAGTGAGTGAAGTTTAAGTAAAATCTTTGAGAAGATGAGGGTGGAAATTATAGCCAAAAGAGAAGAGGATGAAGTAAACAATAATTTTATTTTTAATTATAATTATTTATAGACTATTATGACCAATTATAAATTTAGAAAAATAAAATTCAAGAAAAAGGAAAGAAAAATGTATATAACCTAGTTTATGTCTATGTTAATTTAAGAGAAATAAATCAAATTATTTTTGGTGGAGAAAGACTCCACTTGGACAACCACTTGCCCATTAACCATTATTATTATTATTTATTTATTGGTCAAATCACCTTTTTGGCCTACACTTCTCAAAAATTATAAAATTGTTACTTTCCTCTTCTTATTCTTCTATTCACTACTTGAGCATTTATGTTTTATCAATTTCACTCAATTCTATTTTTAAGTCATCATTTATCTAATTTTAGGCGTGTGAAGAAAAATCGGGTAAAATACTGCTGTAGAATTTACTAAAAATCAAACAATGAAGGGTGTCCAATGTTATTTTTTTCTAAATTTTTCTTTTTAAATCTTTTAATTGATTTAATTAATTAATACTCCTTTCAACTTCTTTTAATCCCCTAATTATTTTTCTCACAATATTAAGTCCTCTAATTTAGTTATTCCATAATCGTTTCTAACTAATGCACTTACTAAATTTTATAAAAATCTAACTACCGGTACTCGTTTCGTAAAACTATCCTTAATCATTTTAGAATTTAATTAGGGTTATTACATTCTAACCCCTTAAAATAAATTCATTCTCGAATTTAAAATTATACTAACATTAAACAATGAACAAGTGGAGGTATTTTTGTTGCATGTCGAACTCGCTTTCCTAAGTGCAATCTTCAACTTTATAATTCTTCCATTACATTTTCACCATTGGTATCTCCTTATTCCTTAGCCTCCTCACTTGCCGATCAACAATTTTATCTGGAAATTCCTCATACGACAGATTCTCATCTACTTCAATACTCTGAGCTGAAGGACATGAGAAGGATCAGATAAATATTTCCTCAACATGGATACATGAAAAATAGGATGCACGTGGCTTAATCTCAGAGGAAGAGCTAAGCGATAGGACACATTTTCAACTCTATCCAGTATCTCAAATGGCCCTAGATATTTTGGTGACAATTTCTCTTTCTTTCCAAACCTCATTACTCCTTTCAATAGGGAAATTTTTAGAAATACATGGTCACCAATAGCAAATTGTACATCATTTCTCTTAAGATTGGCGTAACTTTTATGCTGGCTAAAGGCTGCCTTTATTTATTCCCTAATTAGTGGCACTTTTTCTATAGTCTCTCGGATCAAATATGGACCCTCCAAATGCTTATCTCTAGGTTCCACCCAACATATAGGTGATCTACATTTGCGTCCATATAAGGCTACATAAGGTGTTATGCCAATAGTGGAGTGATAATTATTATTGTAAGCAAATTCCACTAATGGTAGGTATCTATCCTAATTACCATCAAAATCTAACACTCAAAGCCATAGCATATCCTCTAGAGTCTGAATATTTCGCTCAGATTGACTATTTGTCTGTGGATGAAAGGCATTACTGAAGTTTAATTGAGTCCCCAATACTTATTGAAATTTCTGCCAAAACCGGGATGTAAATTGTGCACCTCTATCCGAGATGATGGATATTAGTACCCCATGCAACCGCACTATCTTATCAACATACAATTGAGCATACTATGTTGCTGTATAGGTAGACTTCACTTCTAAAAAATGGGCTGATTTTGTGAGTCTATCAATAATCACCCAAATAGAATCATAGCCCCTAGATGTCCGAGGCAAGCCCACTATGAAATCCATAGTCACCTGTTCCTACTTCTATTCCGACAGTTCAATCTCCTATAACAAACTCGATGGCTTCTGATGTTCAAACTTGACTTATTTATAGGATAAATATTTAGACACATATTCTGCTATTTGCTTCTTCATTCCAAGCCACCAATAGAAATCTCTCATATCTCGATACTTTTTAGTGGTTCCAGGATGAACATTGTAAGGTGCAAGATGAAATTCATCTAAAATATTTTCCCGAATCCCATTCACATCAGGAACACATAACCGATCACCCAATTTTAACACCCCATTATCTATCTGGAACTTAGACGTTTTCCCTTCCTGAACATCTTCTTTCAACTTCACTAATTGAGAATTTGCATCCTGTGAGGCTTTAATCTCATCAATCAACATAGGCCTCATTTGAAACTGGGCAATCAATGCTAAGGAATCAGATATCTGCAGCTGCACACCCATATCAAACAACTCTTTTATCCCTTTCACAATTGGCCTTTTGTGAATTGCTATATGTGATAAGCTGCCCATCGATTTATGGCTTAAAGCATTTGCAACTATATTTGATTTCCCTGGATAGTAAAGAATCTGACAATCATAGTCTTTCATTAATTCCATCCATCTTCGTTACTGTACATTTAAATCTTTTTGCCATAGAATATACTGAAGGCTTTTATGATCTGTATAGATTTCACACTTTTCACTATATAAATAGTGTCTCTAAATTTTCAAGGCAAAAACTACAGCAGCCATTTTCAAATCGTGGGTTGGGTAATTCAACTCATGTTTCTTTAATTGTTAGGAAGCATAAGCAATTACCTTCCCATTCTACATCAACACACAACCTAAACCCACTCTGGAAGCATCACAATACACAAAAAAATCCTCCCATTACAGATGGCAATGCAAGTACCGGAGCAGTAATGAGAAATGTCTTGAGTTTTTCAAAACTCTCCTCATAAGAATCATCCCATTGGAATTTAATTTGCTTCCTAGTCAATTTGGTTAGTGGAGCAGCTATCTTGGAGAAATCTTTAACAAATCTCCTATAGTAACATACCATTCCAAGGAAACTCTGGATTTCTGTAACATTCGTCGGTCGAGGCCAATTTGCAACTGCTTCTACTTTCTTAAAATCCACTTTAATTCCATTTTTACCAATAACATGTCCTAGGAAACATACTTTATCCAACCAGAACTCACATTTTGATAGCATGGCATACAATTTTCGTTCCTTCAATGTGTGTAATACAGTCCTCAGGTGTTCTTTATGCTCTTCCTGACTTTTGGAATAGACAAGTATATCATCTATGAACTTGAAAACAAATCTATCAAAGAAAAGTTTGAACACTCGGTTCATTAAATCAATAAATGCTGCAGGAGCATTAGTTAAGCCGAATGGTAGCACAAATAATTCATAATGCCTATATTGTGTTTGAAAAGCTGTCTTTGATACATCCTCTTTCCGAATTCTCAATTGATGATAGCCTTATCAAAGATCGATTTTTGAAAAATGACCAGCTTCCTGCAACTAATCAAAGAGATCATCGATTCTAGGCAAATGATATTTATCCTTCACAATCACTTTATTCAATTGCTTGCAATCAATACACAAACGAAGCCATCCTTCTTCTTCACAAATAAAACAGGTGCTCCCCATGGTGAACTACTAGGCCAAATATAGCCTTTATCCAACAACTTCTACACCTGCACCTTCAGCTCTTTTAACTCAGTAGGTGCCATCTGATAAGGCAGAATAGAAATTGGATTGGTCCCCAGATAGACATCAATCTCAAACTCAATTTTTCGCTCTGGTGGTAATCCAAGAAAGTCTTCAAGAAATACATCCGGGAACTCATTTACTATTGGAATCTGGTCTAACCCCTTATCATTCACCCGAGTATCAACTACATTAGCCAAGTATCCTTGGCATCCCTTCCTCAAAAGTCTCTTTACTGCAGTAGCATAAATTATACAGGCCAAACTGCTTTCCTTTTCACCCTGAAAGACAAAGACTAGCTATCCTTCAGTTTTGAACTCTACTTTCTTCCCAAAACAATCAATGATAGCATGATGTAGTAACAACCAATCAATTCCCAAAATTACATCCATTTCTAGCACAGGAAATTCTATAAATGTCACGAGAAATTCTCTTCCAGTAATCTCTACTATACAATCACTATACTCACGATCCACTATTACTGTTCTACCTAAGGGGGTAGAAACCTCTAAGGGTGTTTTCATTTCCGTACTACCCTTTCCCAATTTTTTTGCAAAAGATGATGACACAAAATAATGTGTATTGCCTGAATAAAAAAGTAAATTAGCTAATTCATGTTGAATAAAAACTGTACCTCCCACAGTGGTGTTTGATGATCGAGCCTCCTGCTTATTGAGGGCAAACACTTTATCCTGACCTCTAGTAGCTGGTAACTGAGATAAGCTCTGTACTAGAGCTTGTCCTCTATCTCTGCCTGCTAGTGCTTTAAAAGTGCCTTGATTCTGCTGCACAATAGGCTGTGAAGATGATGATGCTCTTTGCTGAGTTCTGATGATGGAACAATCTTTAATAAAATGTCCATGCTTACCACACCTCAAACAGACTCCTGTCTCTTGTCTACAAACATCAGGATGTCTCCTACCACACCTAGATACACTAATAGATACTCGTAGAGCTGATGAAGCTACCTCAGATCTAAATTGTCCTCTACCAATACTAACAGCTGTGTCACGACCCAACTTAGGAGCCGTGATGGTCCTAGGGTACGGGAGATGCTTATGCTACCAGTACTACAAAGAACCCAAATGACTATACTATATGGCATGCAATACAATAACAAGCTCAATATAGCTTGGCAATTTCATAAAAATTTGGGCAACATCTCCTTTGTATAAGGAGTATGCCTAAAACAAAATCACACAATAAACACTTCAATATAAACTCCAATCTCAATTCTCCATTCAATGATCCCTCTGGATCTCCCAATAACAACTCAAAAATAACACATTGGCATATACATCAATATCCTCAATTATCATATCATATATACATCCATTAATATAATACTTACATAAAAATAAGGACAAACATATATGTATGCTATTCTTAATATACAGTACCATGGAACCTCTATACTGAATAATTATTGACATAACTTTTGAAATTTGAGTCTTACATAAATAACTAGAACTATTCCAAGGCAGGAGTAGGGAATGCCAATGGAATGCGTGCCTCACTGCAGACCTGAAAATAATAACCACTAAAGGGGGTGAGTATAAAAATACTCAATGAATCCAAATGTATAAAAATGCAATAATTGATCATGGAATAATGGATATTCAAAAGTGGATTAAAAATTTAATATAAAACCATAAATAAATATTATAGTATAAATTTATATACATAACAATATATACATCTAAATATATAACATTTTAAAATGATAAATAAATGATAAAACAAATATTTATATAAATATCAATTTATAAATATATAATATTATAAATTAGTAGATAAATAATAAAGTAAATATCTATTAAGATAGCATTATACATATATTAACATATATATATAACAATATAAATATATATATAAATTATCATAAATGAATATTAATACTATTA
>CANXYC010092985.1:0-45516 GCA_948193065.1 Aleurites moluccanus | reverse complement strand
GCCTAAACTGACCTAAAATTTGAATGGCTATAAAAGTTGTTCTATAAACTGGTTTGATCTCAAATCAAGCCTAATCACCTTATATATATGTATACTTGTATCTTAGATGTTAAATTTGCATACCATATATTGATAACATGTAAAACCAGAAAGTCACTGAAAAATGAGAAACGAACCCGTAATTTGGTAAGTCGCAGCGACAACGCAACTGGGCCCGATGGGCCAATTTTTTAACTTGTTCCCGATTGACTCTATATTTGTTCATATGGATATATTGACTATATTGCACCTTATATGAGTTGTACTTGTTGCATGTTCATCATATTTTGGAACATTTGCATATGGTAACATAACAGGGCTACTTCGATGGTGTAGCGGGTAATTCCATCGACCGTGTGCACACTGGTACTACTTGCCCTAACTAGAGATAGGAATATGGCTCTAGCCATAAGGATTGATCCTCCTCATGACATTTATATGGAAATAGAGATGTGGATAGAAGTGACAGTACTATTTGATTATTTCACCCAATCCTATTTTACCTTATGCATTTGATCCATTCTATTACATTGTCATATCTTATCATATATAATCGTCATCAATGATCAAATGTGTATTCATAAATTAGTAATGCATTTCATATTTATAGATTCACTAAGTATTTTTATACTCACCCCACAGTGTTGAAACCTTTTCAGCGAAAGAGTGAGACGCGAACATCCTCGGCTACTTTTGTACTTCCAACCGCGGAGTAGATGTATAGTCCTTCCCTAGTATAGCATAGAGTACTCCATGATATTGTTTGTAGATATTTATATGTATTATTTGTGGACATGTATATAATGTAATTATATGTTATGATGTGAATGCATATGTATATATATACTGTAACAGGGGGTGCAGCTGCTATGGTATGTCTATATGATATTGTCATATGTATGGACTGATATTATTGAGAACTATTACATGATTTGTGATTTATGAAGTTGATATATGAGTTGACATAAGTATGAGTTGATATGAGTTGTCTATTGGAGGTTGACCTGGGAATTGATATTGTTTTAGAAGTGTTTTTCTCTGTTTTTAGCTTGGGGTAAATGTTAAGTTTACGGGGGAGACTCTGTCAGTTTTTCTGTGAAACTTAAGAGTTGAAAAAAAAATGTCATAAAAATGGTTAAGTGAAATGAAAACATGTAACTTGGGTTCTTTGTGGTACTGGTTGTATGAACTGTTCCCGTACCCTAGGACTGTCACAGCCCTATAGTGTGGGATGTGACATTCTTTAACTGACGAGAAGCATCAGCAATCACCTTCCCATTCTGCATCAATACACACCCCAATCCAATCCGAGAAGCGTCACAATACACAGTGAATTTCTCCCTCTCTGATGGCAACGCTAATACTGGAGCACTGGTGAGGCAATACTTCAAAGTCTAAAAACTGTGATCACACTCATCAGTCCATAAATAACGCTCCTGTTTCTGCATCAGCCTAGTCAACGGAGCTGCAATCCTGGAGAAATCCTTCATAAACCTCCTGTAATACCCTGCCATATCTAGAAAACTGCGAACGTCAGAAACACTGCTAGGCTAATGCCAATTAGCAACCGCTTCAATCTTCTGAGGATCCACCTTAATACCATCCTTGCATATTACATGCCCAAGAAAACACACTTTGATTAGCCAGAACTGGCATTTAGATAACTTAGCATACAATCGATGCTCCTAAAGTGTCTGCAATACAATCCTCAGATGCTCCACATGCTCCTCCTCACTCCTAGAATAGATGAGTATGTCATCAATAAATACAAATGACAAACTTATCTAAAAATGACCTAAACACCCTATTCATCAAATCCATAAAAGCAGCCGGTGCATTGGTCAACCCGAATGGCAACATCAAAAACTCATAATGCCCATATCGGGTCCTGAAAGCAATCTTAAGTACATCACTCTTCTTAATTTTCAACTGATGATACCCAGACCTCAAATCAATCTTCGAAAAATGGCTAGCCCCCTACGGCTGATCAAACAAGTCATCTATCCGAGGCAATGGATAATTGTTCTTCGCTGTCACCTTGTTCAGCTGCCTATAATCTATACACATCCTCAAAGAGCCATCTTTCTTCTTTACAAAAAATACCGGTGCACCCCAAGGTGGTAGGTTCTGGAATTGGAGCAATGATGGTAAGAAAAGAAGTGTGGGATGGTGAAAAAGAGAAAGGTTGACTTGTGATTGTATTAGGTATTGTAGGAGGAGGTGTTGTGATCACTGTTAAAACAAAGTCTTGAAGCCAACCTGGTTTATGAGGTACTTTGGTACTTCTCCTAGGATGAACAAGAGAATGGGATGGAGGGACAAAAGGAACATGAGAATCAAAAGGTTGTTGATCATTAATTGGAGAAGGTAAGAAAACAAATTATGAATAGTGTATTAGTGTGAAAGATGCATGTGGTAGTGAAGTAGATACTATTAAAGGTGATGAATCTATGAAGAAGGAAGGAGAGTGATAATGATAAGAGGAACTAGAAGAAGAAGAGGATAAGAATGGGAAGCTATCAGGTTGAGGATAAGGCAGTACAGGACTAGGTGAGTTAGGTGCAATGACTGAGTCTGTGTCATGAAGTTTGAAAGGAAATGTTGTTTCAAAAAAAGTGACATCTCTACCATAGAAATGGTCTTAGTTTCTAAATTGAACAATTTTTATGCTTTATGATTAGTGGGATATCCAATGAAGATTGCCTTAATGGCCCTAGAATCAAATTTATCTTTGTGAGGGAGGTCATTAATGGCATAACATAGGCAACCAATGACTTTAACGTGAGCATATGAGGGAGGTTTTTGAAAGAGAAGTTTATAAGGTGTCTTCCATTGTAATTGCTTGGATGGTAATTTGTTTATTAGGTGTGTTACTGCTAGAATGCATTCTGACCAAAATATTTGGAAAGGTGAGCTTGAATTCTCAAAGACCTAGCTATGTTGAATAAGTGCATATGTTTCCTCTTAACAATGCCATTTTGTTGAGGGGAATAAGGGCAAGTGGTTTGGTGATGTATCCCTTTGGTTTTGAAGAATTGAGATAAGGTTTGGTTATGGAATTCTATTCCATTATCAGTTTTGATAGCCATGACTCTAGTTGAGAATTGGTTTTCAATGAGATTTATATATTTAGTGATAGAAGAACATTGAAAATTTTGTTGAACTAATAATGTCCATGTGGCTTTGGAATAGTCATTTATGATAGTAACAAAGTATTGTGCCCCTGTGATTGACTATATCTTGTAAGGGCCCCAAAGGTCCATATGTAATAGAGCAAATTGTGTACAAGTTGTTGTGTTGCTAGTTGGAAATGGTATTACGTGTTGTTCGGCTAGAGGACAAACATGACATTCAATGTTCTTAGATGAATGAATGTTTAATGAGGGAATATGTGTAACACCCTCAAATTTCATCCATATGAACTTAGATGTACTTCATACAAGTATAAATAAAGTTGATTTAGATATTAGAACATCATATTTGTGCGATTTGACAAATCGTTGAAAATCGATCCAATAGATAGGTAAGCACGTTGACGTTTCGATTAACGAATAGATTTGAAATTGTGGATTTTTAATATCACTATTAGACTAATAAGCTCGAGAAATATCAAAAATATTAATTCAAACTTGAAATGTGATAAAAAGGCAAATAATTAAAAGTTATGGGTTCAAAGTGCAAATACGAGAAGTGTCGGGGGGGAAAATCGAATTAACTACAAGTTAATTAATATAAATAGCCATTCTAATTTTTCAAAAATCAGAAAATTCTCCTCCTTCCTCCATTGTTACAACTGAACCACCTCCTCCATCTAAACACCACCATTTTCTTCCAAACTTCAAGGGAAATAGATAGAAAACTTGATTAAACTTAAGGTTAAACTAGTTTCCATTGAAAATTTCAAGAAATTCAAGCTAGAAATTGAAGGGAACCCTAACCTAATTTTTGGCCACTTTTCAACTTCAGGTATAAATGATATTTCTTTCATTCTTTTGATTCATTTAAGCTACATGAATGATTAGAAGCATAAATAGATTGATAGATTTCAAGATTGGGTTGAAATTGGAGAAAACCCTAAAACTAGGTTTAGGTGTAAAATGGATTTTCTATATAAGCTTTCATAATTCTAATTAATGTTTAAGTATGTTAGTTAGCCTCTATTTAAAGCTAAATATGTGATAAAATTGATTTTAGAATCGAAGGAAACCGAGGAAGACTGTTTTTGCCTACTATAAGCAAATTGGTGTTTTATAGCATAAACAGTCGAACCGTCAATTCTGGTGAGTCATATGTATGTTATTATGCATGTTTTAACCTTTATTTGATCAATTTGAATTAAATATGAAACTGCAAATTTTTTCCCTTTTTCAATTCTTTGAATTTTCCTTGAATTCAAGCTCCGATAATGTTGTTTATTGATATATATAAACCCTATTTGAGAATGCCTTTATGTTTGTTACCATTGGAACTTAAATTATGAACTTTAGCTTTTGAATAATGTGTTCTAAAATTATATTTATTTGGTCCTAAAGTGATGCACGCCAAGTGCTCGATGAAATGACCATTGTAAATTTCCTTAAGAAACCATTTGCTACCAAATGTGCTAACGCGGGTGACTTTCTTTATCACCAGTGTAAATGTGCCTTCTTGACATATTTTGAACTTTTATCCTAAATTACTTTTGTGGCATTTTTCCTATATTATAATCTTCTTTTGTTGAGGATAATGATCTTATATGTGTTTACTTACTAAAACAGCTCAATGTAGCTAAAGTTATAGAAACTGAACCTTGTTAATATTTTTGCCTATTTGATATCATTTTTGCTATCTATTGCCCATTCTTGTGTTTATATGAAAAATTTTCCTTATCGGTGGGGTAGTGGATAAATACCTTTAACATTGTGCACAATGAAATTTCAGTGATACCCTAGCTGGGAAGGGCTATGATCCTAGCCATAGAGTCTAATCCACCTTATGCTATTTACATGTTATAAAGTAAATGATACATATTTATAGCCCATTATCTGTTATATATATATTATATTATTTATCCTAGTGCTTATATATTATTATTTGATAGTAATAAACTATTTCCCTTGATTTGGGCCTCTAATGTGCTATCCATGTGTCAATTGTTAATATTGTTCATTATCACTACCTACCTAATTTGTGTGTGATAATATATATATTGACTCACTGAGTATGAAAATACTCAATCTTTTAGTGATTTTATCTTTTCAGATTAGGAGTAGAGCTGGTCTGGGATTTTTTCATCAGTGGATCTAGCTATATTGTTATAATATAAATATTGTACTTGTATATATTTTCCTTGTACAATTTTAGTTGCTCCATGGTATGTAAATTATTGAAATAACTATACTTAAGCATTGTCTTTAATAATAGTTATTGATATATAATGTAAATGAGATGTGTTGAGATCATATATGATTACAAATGATGACAAATAAATTGATTAAATAGATATAGATATATTATAACAGGTGATGTTTACAGGTTATATAAGAGTTTTACACATGTCAATAGCCTTAAGCTGTTCCTGTATCTTAGGACCAATATGTTTCAAAATTGGGACGTGATAGAGGTGGTATCAGAGCATAGATATACTTAGAGCTTATAGATATGTGTCGATAAGGCACAGGTGAACCATAGAGTATAGAAAATCATGTCTCGTCATTTTTTGTATTCGTTAAATATGTATTTATTCTACGATAATTGTACATGCTAAATAATTGTATTTACTAAAATATCTATGGGAGAACATGAACAGGCTATTGAACCTGCACCTAGGAGAGCAGAAGAACCCAATAGAAAGGCAGTGGTGGCCTCAAATGAATCATTGATCAGAGTGGAATTAGAGGAACCTCCTAGGTCCAAGATAAGGACTGAGGAAACTAGGGAAACTAAAGATCCCTGGAGATTGGAAGTGATGCAAGGAATTCTAGAATTGAGAAGAGAATTACAGGAACTGAGAAGGAAAAGACAAGTAGTGCCACCACTTGCACCACCAATCATTCCACCAGTACTTGTGCCACCTGTTGTTGCACTAGTTGAGCAAATGGTATAAGAAGGTTGCAGAGTGATTGATAAGGGTGGAATCAACATGCTTAACTTTTTGAAGTTGATTATGCTAGATTATAAAGGTGGAAGAGGTAAGGAGGTTATTAATTTTCTGGAGCAAATAGAAAAGGTTGTAAGAAGACTTCCATGTTCAGATATTAGAGCGGTGAAACTTGTTGGTTTATTATTAAAAGAGAAGGCCTAGGCTTGATTTTTTAGGCACATTGAGACACAATTATATAGTGATGCACCACCAACTTAGACACAATTCAGGGTTGCATTGTTAGATGAATTTTTGATAGAGGGAATAAAAATAAAAAAAATAATTCAGTTTGAACAGCTAGAACAGGGCAATCTAAGTGTAGAAGAGTATGCCGATGAGTTCATCAGGCTGAGTAAATATGCCAGCAAGATTTTACCTACTGAAGCGGACTTGATCAGTAGGTTTAGACGGGGATTACTTGCTTCCCTACATAATGCATTATTATCTGCTGAGTTTACTTCCTTATTCAAGATTGTTGATCAAGCAGTTTAAATGAAAGAAAAATATAAAGAAGAAAGATTAAAAAGAGAACGAAAAAAGAAGATTGAGATAGGAAGAAAACAAAGAAGAGGTGAAGGGAGTTCTTAGTAGAGATGGACATAGATTACAACAGTCAAAATTGAGCATAAACCGCAAATAGGGGGTCAATGAGGAGGTCAGGGTAGAGGTACCACAAGAAAATTTGTATCCAGATTTTCTCAAGGGTCATCTAGACCACCAATGCAAATATCTAATGTAACCATATGTGATTTTTGTGGGAAGAGGCACGGGGTGAATGCAGAAGGCAGACAGATGTATATCTGAAATGTGGCCAACAAGGTCACTTTATCAAGAATTATCCAATGTGGGGAGAACAACAGACTGCTACAATAGCCTCACAACCTACTGCACAAATGATTAGAAATGACAACCGTGACACTGGAGGCAGAGGCAAAGGCAGAGGATCAGGACAGGGTCAGACTAGTGGTCAGGCACCAGATGGCAGAGGGCAAGGTTGGGTCTTTACAGTTAATGCTTAAGAAGCCTAGAGATCAGGCAAGACAATAACTGGTAAGATTCTTATGTCATGTGAACTAGCTCAAGTATTATTTGATTCTGGTGCCACATACTCATTTGTATCCCTTAAATTTGCATTTAAACTAAAAATTAAGAAACAATTGATGTCAATACCCCTAGAAATATTTACTCCCTTGGGTAAGAGCATAGAGGTAAGATATGTATATCTGGGTTGTAAAATAGAAATAGAGAATAGAATTACCAATTGACTTAGTGGAATTGCATGTCTTGGAGCTTGATGTGATATTGGGAATGGATTGGCCAACTATCTATCATGCAGTGATTGAATATCATGAGAAGAAAATTAAATTTCAGTTGGAAGGGCATAATGAATTTATGTATTAGGGTGATAAGAGTGATCTAGGGGTTAAACTCATTTCTGCCATATGAGCAAGGAGACTCCTACAAAAGGGATATCCTGCATATCTGGCTAGTGTGATGAATACTCAAAAGACTTCAAAGGGAGTTAATAAGATTCTTGTTGTCGATGAGTTTTCATACTTGTTTCCTGAAGATTTGTCAAGTTTACCATCAGAGAGGGAAATTGTATTTGAAATTAAAGTTTATCTGGGTACAGATCTGATTTCCATCCCACCTTACAGAATGGCTCTTATATAATTGAAAGAGCTGAAAGTGCAGTTGCAAAATTTACTTGATAAGGGGTTTATTAGACCCAGTAGTTCACCATGGGATGTTCCTGTGTTATTTGTCAAGAAGAATGATGGTTCATTGCGAATGCGTATTGATTACAAACAGTTGAATAAAGTAACCATCAAGAATAAATATCCATTGCCCCGAATTGATGATATGTTTAATCAGTTGCAATGAGCCAATTATTTTTCCAAGATTGAAATTAGATCGAGTATCATCAATTGAGAATTAAGAATGAAGATGTATCTAAAACTGCTTTTATAACCCGATATGGTCACTATAAATTTCTTGTATTGCCATTTGGGTTAACCAATGCCCCTGCTGCTTTTATGAACTTGATGAATCAGGTGCTCAAACCCTATTTGGATAAGTTTATCATTGTATTCATAGATGACATTATTATCTATTCCAGAAGCCAGAAACAACATGAAGAGTATCTGAGAATAATGTTGTAGATACTACGAGAGCATAAGATGTATGTTAAACTAACGAAGTGTGAATTTTGGCTTACTAAGGTATGTTTTCTTGGTCATGTTGTGGGAAAAGATGGTATGAAAGTAGATCCACAGAAGGTGGAAATTGTAGCTAATTGGCCACGATCTACTAATGTAACAGAAGTGCGGAGTTTCTTAGGTATGGCCGGTTACTACAGGCGATTTGTTAAAGATTTTTCAAGAATTACAACCCTATAACTAAACTGACCAGAAAGCAAGAAAGATTCTTGTGGACTGATGAATGTGAGAAAAGTTTCCAGACTTTAAAATTGTGTCTTACATCGACACCAGTGCGATTCTTGTGGACTGATGAATGTGAGAAAAGTTTTCAGACTTTAAAATTGTGTCTTACATCGACACCAGTGCTAGCATTGCCAACAGAGAATGAGAATTTCACAGTATATTGTGATACATCAAGGGTCGAACTTGGCTGAGTTTTGATGCAGGATAAGAGGGTAATTTCTTATACATCTTGCCAATTGAAGAAGCATGAGTTGAATTATCCTACATATGATCTGGAAATGGTTGTAGTTGTCTTTGCTTTAAAGATTTGAAGGCATTATGTTTATGGGGAGAAATATGAGATCTATACTGATAATAAAAGTCTACAATACATCCTGCAGCAAAAAGATCTAAACCTTTGACAACGAAGATGGGTTGAACTATTGAAGGATTATGATTGCTAGATATTGTATCATCCAGGTAAGGCTAATATATAGCAGATGCTTTGAGCATAAAATCGATAGGAAGCCTAGCCCATATTACAATTGCATAAAGATCATTAATCAAGGAGATGAAAGAATTGCTTGACTTGGGAGTATAATTTGAATTAGGGACCCAGGATCAAAACCAAGCTCTGATAGCCAAGTTCCATATAAAACCAACTTTGATTGATGAAATTAAAATAGCATAAGACAATGATTTTCAGCTACTAAAATTAAAAGAAGATGTTCAAGCTAGGAAAACTTTAGAATTTACTATTGATAATGAAGTGTTGAAATGTGGAAAATGGTTATGTGTACCAAATGTGAATGGGCTTAAGGAGCGAATTATGAAGGAAATGCATTGCACTCTACAGTGTTCATCCTGGGATAATGAAGATGTATTATGATCTAAAGGAGCATTATTAGTAGTCCAATATGAAGAGGAATGTAGCTCAATTTATCTCCACTTGTTTAGTCTGTCAGCAGGTTAAATTTGAACATCAGAAGCCATCAGGGCTATTACAGGAGATAAAACTGCCAGAGTGAAAATGAGATCAGGTAACTATGGACTTTGTGGTTGGTTTACCTAGAACTTCACGGGGATATGACTCTATTTGGTTAATAGTTGATCGATTGACTAAGACAGCTCACTTTTTAAGAGTAAAAACTAGCTACACAACTGCTCAATATGCCTAGTTGTATGTTGATAAGATAGTACTATTATTTTAGATAGAGAGACACAATTTACTGCACGATTCTAGTAGAAGTTTCAAGAGACACTAAGTACTAAATTGCACTTTAGCACAACCTTTCATCCATAGACAGATGGGGAATCAGAACGTACAATTCAGACATTGGAAGATATGCTTTGTTTGTGTGTGCTAGAATTTAAAGGGAATTGAGATCAAAACTTGACTTTAATTCAATTTTCCTACAACAATAGTTATCATTTAACTATTAGCATGGCGCCATATGAAGCATCATATGGTAGGAAATTTAGATCCCCCTGTGTGTTGGGTTGAACCAGGGAAAAGACAGCTAGAAGGCCCTGAATTGATTAGAGAAACAATGGAGAAAGCCCCCTATTATTCAAGAAAGGATGAAGATAGCTTTTAGCCGACATAAGAGTTACGCAGCCCCGAAAAGAAAAGATATTCATTTTGCTATAGGTGATCATGTGTTCTTGAAGATTTCGCCTATGAGGGGTGTAATGAGATTTGGCAAGAAAGGAAAGTTATCACCTAGATAATTCAGGCATTTGAAATATTGGAGAAGGTCGACAATGTGTCTTATCGGTTGGCACTCCCACCTAACCTGAGCCATGTTCATCTAGTGTTTCGTGTTTCCATGTTGCGTAAATATGTATCTGATATATCACATATTCTGGAACCGCAAGCCATTGAGGTTGATAAAGACTTGATTTATGAAGAAACACAAGTAAAGATAATAGATCAATAAGTCAGACAATTGCATAATAAAGAGATCCCGATGGTTAAAATATTATGGAAGAATCAGTCAATGGATGAATGTACCTGGGAGAGTGAGCAGGACATGAGAACTAGATATCCTTCCTTATTCCAATAATGAGGTGCGTATAATTTAAAATTCGAGAATGAATTTTATTAAAGGGGGTAGAGTGTAAAACCCTTAAATTTCAATTATATGACCTTAGATATACTTCATATAAGTATAAATAAAGTTAATTTAGATATTATAATATCATATTTGCGCGATTTGACAGATAGCTAAAAACTGAACCGATAGATAGGTAAGCACGTCAACGTTTCGATTAACAAACAGGTTCAAAATTGTGGATTTATAATATCACCATTAGACGTATAAGCTCGAGAAATATAAGAAATATTGTTTCAGAATTGAAACATAACAAAAAGACAAATAATTAAAAGTTTCGAATTCAAAGTGCGAATATAAGAAGTGTTGGGGGAAAATCAAATTAGCTGAAAGTTAATTAATATAAATAGCTATTCTAATTCTTCAAAAATCAGAAAATTCTCCTCCTTCCTCCATTGTTATAGCCAAACCACCTCCTCCATTAAACACCACCATTTTCTTTCAAACTTCAAGCGAAATCGATAGAAAACTCGATTAAACTAGTTTCCATCGAAAATTTCAAGAAATTCAAGCTAGAAATTGAAGAGAACCCTAACCTAATTTTCGACCACTATTAAAATTCAGGGATAAATGATGTTTCTTTCATTTTTTTTTTTTTAATTCATTTAAGCTATATGAATGATTAGAAGCATGAATAGATTGATAGATTTCAAGATTGGGTTGAAATTGGAGAAAACCCTAAAACTAAGTTTAGGTGTAAAATGGATTTTCTATATAATCTTTCATAATACTAATTAATGTTTAACTATATTAGTTAGCCTCTATTTAAAGATAAATATGTGGTAAAATTGATTGTAGAATCGAAGGAAATAGAGGAAGACTATTTTTGCCTGTTATAAGCAAATTGGTGTTTTATTAGGTAAACAATCGAACCATCGATTCTGGTGAGTCATATGTATGTTATAATGCATGTTTAAAGCTTTATTTGAACAATTTGAATTAAATATGAAACTTGTAACTTTTTCCCTTTTTCATTTCTTTAAATTTTCTTTGAATTCAAGCTCTGATAATTTTGTCTATTAATGTATATGAACCCTGTTTAAGAATGTCTTTATGTTTGTTGTCATTGAAGCTTGAATTGTAAACTTTGGCTTTTGATCAATGTGTCCCAAAACTATATTTATTTAGTCCTAAAGTGATGTGCACCAAGTACTCGTTGAAATGACCTTTGTAAATTTCTTTAAGAAACCATTTACTACCAAATATACTAATGTGGGTGACTTTCTTTGTTACCAATGTAAATGTGCCTTCTTGACATATTTTTGTCACGTCCTGAAAAACGGGCGTGATGGTCCTAGGATGTGGGTATAGTCAGAGACGACCAACACCTGTAGAACCCCCTGTAATATCATAATATTATCCTGCAATAATCATACTCAATATGCATTTATATCCACAACCTCAAATCATAATATCAGATCATCCATATAGTCCCATTTCAAGTTTTACTTAATCAAATTTAAATATTTATATTACAATCCAAAACAACATTTTATCATCTTTCTATTACCATAATTATCTACAGACCACATATTGATACAAACCATAGAGCATACTAAATTAAAAGCCAAAAATACATAGGTAATAGATATTTACATATGCAAAAACAAACAGCAGTTCTTCGGAGAAGAGACTGGAATTGCACTACTGCTCAGGACTTGAAAATGTTAAACCACAAATTGGGTGAGAATATAATAATACTCAGTGAACTTACATGCAAAAAGGTGCTAGGTTTTAGAAATACATAATTTAATAATCAAGGACTAAGGTTATGCACACCAAGGAAATAATTCAGATGAATAGAAAGGAAATAATGCCAATAGGATAGAAAAATATAGTTGAGTCTCAACAAGAATCAAATGTGGGTCTGTGTGTGTATAAGACAGATATAAGGAGTTTGTAACTGTAATCGAGATCCACTGTGTACATAAGGTGGGCCAGACCTTATGGCTGAGACAAGTCCCTTCCCAGCTAGGGTTCTGGACAATCAGCCCTATCCAGTAGGCCACTATGCACAGAGTTGATGGTTTTCCCCTACTACCTCATCAGTATAGTAGTTTTATCAAATTCACACACATAAGATAACAAACATACTACAGATCATCAATAAATCCGTTTCCATATTCAGGTATTAATAACTATACTAAATATATTAATAATAGTCTAAAATCAACAGTTAACACAAATTAGCTGCATATCGGTGTGATATCAATAATAGATTTACCAATGTATACAATGAATAGGTAAGTATTGAATAACAATGAAGTTAATCAATTGCCATTATCACTAATGCCATTGACTAGCCAATGTCGCTGGCGACAATGGCATTGGCAATGGAAAATAAAACTATACATATATATAAGTTCTTTTAGGTCTTTTGTTGTCACACCCCAACTCCAATGGTGCGACGGTCTTAGGGCAAGGATAGGCTTAAAGCCACCATAAACCCGTAGAACCCTCATATCCTGGATCTCATACACATTTCATATTTACATCATATATAATTATCATTAAAACATTCATTTCTAAGATTCATATAATCATAACTCATACATATATATGTTTATCATTAAGGAATTTCCTCTTGTTCCTTACCGATCAAAATATACTTCCCACATCACTAAGGAACAAGGGTAGCCCAATTATAATAATTTAGACATCAAAATATTATCATCCTCAACATCTAACTACGGAGCTCTAGAATATACTCCCACTACATATACCATAATACAATTCAATGAATATATATAAATCAAAATAATTACAATGGAGTCTTCTTGGAGGAATGAATCAAGAAGCTCAATCTTCTATATCAGCTCCCTCTTGAGCTACACTATCACCTGAAATACACAGAAGAGGAATGAACCTTCAACTCAGTAAGATAAGAACATGCAATATAAAAGAAATATATCAATTCCTAAGGAAAGGTAAATCCAAAGAACATGGGTAAGAAAATATCATTTGGTTATGCTTACAAGAACGAAAGTGCTCACAATCGAATAACATTATCAAATCACATGATAAAACTGCAGAGTGCATCAGTAGCCTTGCTACCTATCACAACAAAGCGCATCGGTAGTCCTTGCTAACTTATCGCAAACGCATGCTTGGCTAGGTATACGCCTAGAGCTCATGGTCCCCTCTAGGTGGAACACTGATAAAAATCCTATCAGCTAGGTTCCCAAAGTGCACAATGGATCAAGGAATTTACTCTCATTGGGAAGAGCGTTCTATCCATAGGGTCATACGGTTGCAATCTTACAAGAAACATATTGGTCACAAGACCATCAACATATAACATAAATTCAGTCAAGTTAACCAATAGGTTTCATATGAACTTAATCCAAAGAAGATTGACCAAGTATATATATATATATACACACGGTAATCACATGAAACAAATGGTCATTTTGGTTTGAGAATATCTTGAAAATTTCATTTGATAGATCAGAAATACAATATCATATAACATGTGAACCATATATGTGAACATTAGGAAAGCTTGGACAATTCATCTCAAAAAAACAATAAGCATATGCAATGTTCATATTTATCTCTACACAAATTTATCCTTGTATTTCCCTCAATAGCTTGTTCATTCAATAATCTCCTCAAATTTCTTGAGTTCTCTTCTCCTATGGAAGTTTTCTAAATATTGAAAATTAGGGTTTTCCTTAATCAATAATACATAATATGATTCCTTATAATTTAACCATCTTATAATTTCTATTTTTGATTCTCAACATCAATTTAATCCATCTCTTAAAAAAAATGAGAAATAAATTACGAATTTACTGTTTACGTCACTATTCATGAAAATCCATAAATTCTAGTCTCTCCCATATTAATTACAATTAATAGCTTTAAATGCTTGTAATAGGTCATATATACCCATAATTAACTATGCTAACTATCAGAATTTATTAATCTAAAGAGAGAATAATATTTGAAGAGAATTTACCTTATTTCTCCCAAAACTGATTCCTCGAAAATTTGCTTTTAAAATGAAGGTCGATGCCTCAGAATGTGATAATTTTGTGATTTAATGCATTAATTCTGAGTATTAATGCATTAGAAAATAAATGGAACAAATTTGAGAAGAAATGAAGAAGAACGAAGAAAAGAAGAAGAAGAAAATAGTGAAAAAAATAGCTATTGGATATCTGGTTAAATAGGCTACTGCCTCTCAATTCCGCTTCGCCAGCTCGCCTCGCCAATCCTCTCCAGCAATGCCACCTCGCAAATGCCACTTCGCCAATTCTCCTCTTCGCCAATTGACACCTCAGCAATCCCACTTCGCCAATTGCCACCTCAGCAATCCCACTTCTTCAATTCTCCTCTTTTCCAATTGCCACCTTGGTAATCCCACTTTGCCAATTCTCCTCTTTGCCAATTGCCATCTCGGCAATCCCACTTCGCCAATTGCCACCTCGGCAATCCCACTTCGCCAATTCTCCTCTTCACCAATTTTCACCTCGGCAATCCCACTTTGCCAATTCTCCTCTTCGCCAATTGCCACTTCGCCAATCCCACTTCGCCAATTGCCACTTCGCCAAGGCCACTTCGCATATGCCAGCTCGCAAATGCCACCTCGCATTGCCGGCTCGCACTACCAATATCTGCCGAGCTGAAAAACCTTCTTCGTCAACTCATAATAAACCAGCTCGCAATTGAGCTACAGACATCCAAACTCCCTGATTCTTTTTGTCACTTAAAATAGACACTCAGAGGTCCAACATATTCAAAATTTAAATCAAAAGAAAATCTACACAAACTATGGTGAATTTCTAAAATTCACCTTGACTTTACTGCCCAAAATCATCCGAATAGGTCTGATTAATTCCAATCTCAACTGAGCTATACTTATCCAATTCCCTTGAAATTTTACAGAAAATAATATAATACATAAAGGAATATTTCTCATTTTACACTTTTATCTCATTCAGCCTCAATCATTCCCAGCAAAAATTAAACATTCTCAGATTCCTGCAGAAAATAATGAACCAGACAGGTCTTGGTTAAGGAGGTATATCTTCTCACACACACAAAATTTCATAAAACCCTTTTACAAACCTAAAGATGAGATATAAATCTACAACTTTTATGTTTTATACTTTTCCAAATTATTCTTTTAAAGTCATGAAACCATCCTCACAATCTCCTCCCAGCATATAAAATTCTGGATTCCTCAAAACATTTCTATATCCTCAATCAATTCAACAAACATACAATTAATAAAATAAACAAATAACAGGTATTATATGAACAAGCCTTTGATATATATGATATATGGTCTCTTAACCAAATCTAAAATTTTTGTGAACCTATTATTATGATGACCTATGATATGCATAAGTATAGAACGTTTTTCCCAATGAGAGTACATTCATTGGTCCATGTGCACAATGGGTGCCCAGCTGATAGGGTTTTTATCAGTGTTCCACTTAGAGGGGGTCATGAGCTCTTGGTATATGCCCGCGCAAGCATATGTGCACGTTAAGGTAGCAAGGCTACTGATACGTATGATATGATATCAGTTCTATCTTATATGTGATTTGATAATGTCATCCTTTGCAGGCATTCTTATGTTTTAAATGAGAACTATGATTTGACTTATGATATGATTTGATAGTGCTATTTGTTGTAAGCACTCATATTCTTCTTCAAGTATAAGCTTATGATTCTTTCATGTCCAAATATCTGTATATGTATATGTTTATGATTTGATACTCATATTGTTGATTTACCTATCGTATATTGTAGTTCATATCTTATTGAGTTGAAAGCTCATTCCTCTTCTGTGGATTTCAGGTGCTAGTGTAGCTCGAGAGAGAGCTAATCCAGAGGATAGAGCTTCTTGATTTCTTCTTCACAAGAAGCTTGGATGTAATTATGCTGAATATTATTATTTTGTTATGTATATATAAATTTGTCTATTGAGAAGTACTCTTTTAGAGCTCTGTAGATAGATATGAATGGTTGATTTTATTGCCATGGATGGTATTTGTACATTCTCCTTTTGTTCTATATTGATGTGAGAACTATCTTTTGATCGGTAGGGAGCAAGCGAAGATGTTATGATATAAAAATGATAAATTATGAGATTTGATGTTTCGCATTGAAAATGTAAGCTATTATGTATGAGACACGTTAGTTAAGGGTTCTACGAGTTTATGGTGGCCTTATGCCTACCCTTACCCTAGGACCGTCGCACCGATGGTGTTGGGTGTGACAATTTTATACATGTGATTTGTGTCGTTCGTGTTACCGATTAATTAAATGGATTATGTACATGTTTAAATTTTTGATACAATAAATTAATTGTGTCATATTCATATTGTCTCTTTCCATGTCATAGATGTAGGTCATTGTGACTTGAACATGACTCACTAACATGAATTGATATTCTTAGATCTCAACCGTAAATTATTATTTGATCTCTCAAATTTAGTCTAATTAACAAGTTCATTCCTCTTTTTGCAAACAAAATAGTCCTTTATTATTTGTCAAAATAATTTTTAGCGGTCAATGGCATATTTAATAGTAAAAAGTATTAAAATATTTTTTATTATAAGGAAAAGATTTCAAATTGATTTAATAATTTTTTTTTTTAATTTATCTAATTGGATCCAACATTCATTTTGTTATATAATTAAGATAATATACTTTTTTTAGTTTTTAGTTCAATGGAAATTAATTTTTCTTTTAAAATTTTTTAAAAATATTTTACATGTTCTAATAATATAAAAAATATATTTTAAGTGTAATAATAATAATAATTATTATTATTATATATTTTTGATAGTGTATAATATTTTTTATTTAAAATATATAGTATATTTTTGTAGATAAATTTGATAAAAAAATAAAAAAATTAAGATTTAGTTTGAGTTTTTACTAAAAAAGAAATTAAAAAAAAAAGTATATTAGGTTTTATAACCACATAATTAATACAAGAGTATATTGATATTTTTCTACTCAATTAACAGAAAATTTTAGTCATTTTGGATGAAATTACTATTATAATACCTGAGATTTGTATTACATATTTTCTTGAAATGGCTATGGACTTGTAAGCTATTTTCTGTAAAGATTTGATCTGTTTGTATTGTCCATGATGTATTGTGGATTTTTTAATCTAATCTATATTAGTGTTTTAACACCTTAAAAAAACCTAGATGTCTAATTAAGTAATAAACATAGAATTTATTAAATTGAAAGATAATTAGAAATAGTTACATAGAAGAGTTAGCTTGTGTAATAATTGGAAGTAGATGTATAAATTGGACTTAATAAAAAGAGATAATAGTTTAATTGAAAAAAAAATAACAAAATTTAGAGGTTAAAATAAAGTTTTATTTAATTAATGGATGATAGGACCCATCACCACTAAATGAATTTAATAAATTAAAACCAATAATAAAAAAAAAAATTGTACATCTTTTCCTTCTCTTTATTTTTGGCCGAACACATGTCCTTCCCTTCTTTCATTTTAGCTTTCTTTATTTCTTATTCTTCTTGTTATACGACATGTGTAATATGTGATAAGCATAATGAGAGAAAGAACAAAATACATATTCATTTCCTTTCTTCTTGTTGCTGAACCCACACTTACCATCTTCTTTAAATTTCTTTCATCTTTACCATTTATTTTCTCTACTTCTTAAATCCAAATCTTCATTTCCATAAATCAAAGGTCCCTTTTCAAGTTAAAAGAAGTGTTTAAGGGTTAAAAAGATGTACCAAAACTAAAAAAAAAAAAGAGTGGCAGTTTGAATTCTTCAAATAAGGTTTTTCTTAAATTTTAATCTAATTATAGCTTTTATGAAATCTATGAATAAAATAATTGATAAATTAGTATATTTGAGCTAAAGATTTGACATATGTAAATTAGGAGTTAGGGTTTCGAAAGATGTAAAAATTAAGATTAAAGTTTGATAAAGAATAATTCAAATAAAATTTAATTCCTTAAACTAAGTGTTATGTAAGTCCTAAATTAAATATAATTAATTTGTAACTTGAAAAAAGGATGATTAAAGAGATGAAAATTAAGAAAGTTCTTATAATGGCTTACCTTGAATAAAGGAGCTAAAATTTTGAATTTGAGTTTCCTAAAGGCAAAGTTGAGTAATTCATATATCATCATATTTGTATTTGGACTCTATCAAATTTTTATTATTCCATACCTTGTTCTTCATTTTGGCCGAATGTCATTTGATAAACATTACTTGATAAAAATTCCTTGTTAACCATTAATGAACATTTATTCCTTATTAGTTTGTTAAGTATTTGTTGATTCAATGTTTAATTGTTTATTTGGAGGAAAACTTTCATTTGTCTTGTATTGGTTGAACCATGTTTGCTATTCTTCCTTGTTTCCTTTGTTGGCTGAATTCATCACCTCACGAAATTGTTCCATTTTTGAGTCATTTTATAATAAGTATCGTTCCTTGTGAGTTGTTGATATGACTGAACCTAGCTTCTATTAAATGTAATTGTGTGCTTGTTTAAAAGATGTTCATCAAGTGTTCGATAAAATATCGAAGTGAACCAAATCTAATGCACACCAAGTGTTTGATAAAATTTCTAAATAATAATATTTTCTTTAATTGAGATACTTTAGTAACCAATTGATCTCTTATTTCCTTTTAACTTTTATGTTAAATAATTTTACTCTATTAATTTCTAATATCAATCATCATATATATGTTTCTTAAACATGGCCAAACTATTCTATTAAGCAACCCCTACTATATTTCTTTAACTTAACTTTATGATGGACCATTAAACTCTTAACCTCTCTTTAATTAACTTAATTTTTTTGTAATTCTATTTAAATTAGAGGAAGATAATTTTGGCCTTTTAAGCCCTCTTTGAATTAATTTAGTATTTTGGACAAACTTAGACTAACTAATTAAAACTTGAAATTAATTAATTAAATACTTGAACAAAATTCGACTTCCTCAAGCAAAAGTAAAATTCTAGTTGGGTAAGACCCTCTTAGTGTCATCACCTCAAAAGATTCAAAGACAGGTAAAAATCAAACTTTCAATCAGACTTTGAAACAGAACCAAAACCAGACTTTTAATTTGACCCAAAGTAAAAAAATCTTTTCCAAATCATACCTAAAACCCTTCGCAAGAAGGGTGAACTATGTGAATTTTGATTCTCATTCAAATGGATACGTAGGTATGCTAATTCAACATCAAATCCAAAACCTTAAAAATCAATTTTCCCTTTTCCTTATTTAAATTGAACAAATTTGGAAATTTTTTGATTAACCTAGAATCCATAAGGATTAGAGTTAATATCTTTAATTAAATAATATTGAGGAATATGTGATTAAGCTAGAACCCATAAGGGCTAGAGTTAATATTCTCAATTATTGGTTATATATTAATTGATTTAATTTCTTTTATTGCTTTGAATGTATGATTTATTGCTTTCCATCCAATTAAATTGCTCACATAAAAATGATGTTTTCAAGTTACAATTAAGTTAAAGCCAAATTGAATTTTCTTAACTAAAAACCTAGTCCCCGAATCCAAACTCTGTTCGAAGGTCTAGTGTATTTTATCCTTGGATATAATTGGGGTCAAAATTGAGTTTTTTCCTTATATTTTCTCAATAAAAATAAATTAAGGTGGCAACTCCCCAAAACTTTTCAAAAATCAAATGAAAACAAAAATCATCATCATCTATACAAAAACAAAAAGTAACAGCCACTTCCGTATGGGACTTAACCATGAATAAGCGTTCTGATGTCATGACCCAACCTAGGAGCCGCGACTATCCTAGGGTACGGGTATTACCTAAACTACCAGTACCATGAAGAACCCAACTATCTGTATGATATGGCAAGCAATTCATATGATCAACTCAAATATAGCTTAATATTTCTACTGAAATTTCTCTAATATGAGACTATATCCCGCTGGAGACAATGCAAAAAACACTTCCAATATCACTTTATTATCAACATCTAACTCAACCTCCAATATATCAAACCATACACATCTATAGCATAGTTTATATGTAAAACAAAAAGAAATACAAGCACACACATATATGTCTCTGTTTAGGTTACAGTACCATGAAATCTCTAATACTGTACAAATATTTACATATACTATTTAAGACCAGCCTGAAAAACAATGACAACTACGGGGGTGAGTATAAAAATACTCAGTGAATCTATATATATAAAGATGCAGTAAATGTTCATAATACCATGATCGCTCACAAATGACCTGTAAAAATAATATAAGATAGCAAATATAGGGTGAAACAAGTTTCCATATGAATATCTAGTGTATGAGTCAACTCTCATATGATATAACAGGATTGGGTCCAATGAATAGTGCAATCGCACTGTAATAGGACAATCATGCATAATCCAATGTACGTAAGGAAGATCACTCCTTACGATTAGAGAATATGACACCCATCCCTAGCAAGGATCCAATGAATACCAGTGTATACACGGTCGATGGAATTACCCGCTACATCATCGAGGTAGCCCTGTTATAATACCATATGGGTGTGTCTCCATAGAATAATAAAAATAGCATAAATTCAACTCATATAGGGGTGGAACAATCCAATATATATTCATAATGAATAATAGAACAAGTTTAAGTCAAGCGATAAAAATGGTCGGCGGGCCCAATTGCGTTGCTGCAATTGGCACTCGCCGTTACAAGTCCGTTTTGAGATTTTTTTTTAGTGGATTTTGGTTAACTATACTATCAATGGATTCAAGTGGACCATGAGGTACCGTTTGAAAGCTTAGGGAAAAACTAGATGATTGGGCCAAGTGGAGGTTCAATTGGCTTTTTAGATTTCATTTTAGAGCCAGTCAAAATTTAGATCGATTTAAGTCATTTCGGTAGGCTTATTTAGGGGTAAAAATACACTGTGGGTATTTTAGGATATCAAGTGTTGGTTTATCATTCCAAATGACTTTTGATATGATATATGATGCAAATCATGTATGATTATACATATAAACTCACCTTAAATGCAAAAAGTTCACTTTGTCCCCCGATGCACTACTCGTAGGCGCTAAGTGGCCCGCCGCTCGACACTCCCAGCTGGAGTACCCGAAGGTTCACTTATTTCCATATATAACACTCCGATAAGACTTAAAACCATTACAAAACACCTTATTCACATCAAAAGACATCAAACATACACAATATACATCACATTACACAATTAACACTTTTCCCATCATTTATGCATCAAACACATTTCTATCTCTATATTTCACTTACATTTCATATATTCATCACTATTATACCAAGTTAAGAACTTATATACATCTAGTTCAACATTTCACATCATACATACACCAAATTACAAATATACTTTCCAAGTAACTTATATCAAACATCATTTTCACATCTAAACTTATACATTTACATTTCATACACCATATATCCATATTCAAACCCTTCCTTCCCATATGCTTTAACCTAACCCATTAAACCTATAAACTAAACATGGTTCGGCCTTAATGGAATTCACTCAATTCCTTCATTTTTCAACCCCAAACATCCAAACAACATAAATACACATCAAATGCATAACATTTAAGCATTCCAACCTATTAAACACCAAAGTATCAATTCTTCTTTAAGCACCATACATTTCGGCCTACCTAGAAAACTAGCCAAATGGATTTATTTCCATCAAATGGCTACTAATTCAGCACAAACACATTAAATACATCACATTTGAACCAAAACTCCATCAAATTAATACATTTGAATCTTACCTCTTCCAAGTTAGTGTTTCTTCCAAATTTTTTATTTTCTTTCAACCTAAACACATATTTGATACAAATTAACATCAAGGAACATTTAAAGATTGAAATTTAATCAAAAGAATGCTAAGAACACTTACTTATTTAATAGTTCTTTGAAATTTTCCAAGCTTAGATTTATCAACTTTTCTTGATTTTTCTTTGATTCTAAGGTTAGAATTGTATTTAGGATAATGAAATTAACTAGTTTGAATAAAGAAATGAAAGAAAATAACTTGGTATCAATGGAATCAAAAGTGGCTGAAACTTGCTTAAGGAAAAAACAGAAAAGTTGTATGAAAATGGCTAAGATTGAAGATAAGGAAAAAACAGAAAAGTTGTATGAAAATGGCTAAGATTGAAGAAGAGGTGGGAAAAATCAAGTTAAATATCAAGTCCATAATCCTATACATTGATTCTATAGTAAAGAATATGCAACCTAGCTTACTAACCATTCAATTCTTGATCTTTCTATCCAATGGTTTGATTTAGGTTAACTTAAAATGGTTACCATACACTTGCATACACCATATAAGTCCATATATCTTAGGAAAAGACTATACTACCCCTAGTTCAAATTCGATCCCTTTTCAGTTAACTTTTCCCGTAATTATTTTCTACCGGCTTTAATCTTCCAAACTTAATCCATATGACTATTACACCTCTATTTTCATGTCCTAATATTTTCTTTTACCATCAAATATAATTTTAATTTTCACTAAAAACTCAAAGGATGTGAAATGATCATTTTGCCCCTAGTTCACCAAAAATCTAATTTTACCCGATTGCTTCTTAACAATCTTTTATCCTCCTCTAATCATACAAATACATTATAAAACATGCATACATGTCAATACACATCAAATTCAAGCAATAACAAATAGTAAATCACAATACTCAAGTCAAGTCAAAATTTCCAAGGTAGCCCTTTGTGGTTCAGGTTCTAGGTTTTAACTGAGGTGTTACATCTGATTCCTTGAGCGGACCGGACCAACGCTCGAGCGAGGCCTCGCAATTGCTTTAATCTATCTTTAAATATTGTAGATGTTGCATTTCTCTTGCTCATTATCTCTTTTTGATTAATTAATAAAAAAAGGGAGATATATTGATGTCATTATATATTGATGTTATATATGGTCAACATGTGATATATTGATGTTGTTATATATTATTGTTATATATGTTTGACATGTGATAAATTGATGTTATATATGGTTGACATATATCTATGGATATAATGATTTGTGTTTGTTTTAAGTTTTTAAAATCAAGGGAACTTGAATATTGTTATTCACAGCTGTTAAGTAGGGGAAGCTTGAGATGCTATAATACTTATATGTATGATATTGAATATTGATGTTATATTGACATATGCTTTAAAAAATATTAAATATATTGAATATTGATGTTATATTGACATATGCTTTAAAGAATATTAAATGCTTTAGATTGAACATGTTTTGTCATTATAAAAACAGGAGAGATTGTTGACCCTTTGATGCTTTTGATGATGATTATAAACTTTTGATGGATTATGAGATTGTTGATTACCAAACTTTGATGAGTTTGATGATGTTTACAAACTATTTGATAATGTTATATATCTATTTGAGTATTCTTAAAAACTCTATAATATATAAACCATCTGATGATGCTATATATCTAGCTGATAATTGATGGAGACCAATAAGAGTTGGTGTTTTTTCATATTTGTATTTTATATTTTTGTTTTTTTTTTTATTTTCCTTATTTAATTTTAGTAGGAAGCTTGTTTTTAGGTGCTATTTAAGGTATTATATTAGTTTTGATTTGTTTCCTATTTAAGTTAGTTTCGTTTTGATTATTTTTCTTATTTATGTAAATTTGGTGATTTGTTTCATTTTCGGAATAAATTACCATATTAGACTCCTAGAGTTTTCTGAAAGTTATTTCCTATATATAGTCATGTAAACCTTAGGGTATAAAGAGTTTTTGATTGAATTAAAATAATATTTTTGTGTGAAAATTATTTCTTCCAATTTTCGGTATTCTTTTGAATCAACGAACTTTGATGCCTATTAGTTTGGTATTCATTCTAAAATGTCACGACCTAGTTTCCTGGACCGCGACGGTCCTAGGGCACGGAAAATGCCAATGGCGACGGACACCCGTAGAACCCAGTACCATTACACAGTCTATCAACCTCAATATATTATTCAGGTATTATAGTTACCATTCATTATATTATCCTGTTATTCATTCTATTATGCATTCTGGAATTGGCTGTAATCATCAATTATCACAATATCATATCATGCATCATTATAAAATATCATCAATATAATAATACCATCATCATATACATGTTCATTTCCTAGCTAACCCGTACATACCCATGGAGCAACTAGAGAATGAACACCAAAATAAAATAATATGAATACAGCAATCCAGATATATATATATATATATATATATATATATATATATATATATATATACATCAAAAAGTCTGTAGCAGAAATTCACAGAGAAACAGGAAACTGGATTCTGCGACTTACTCCTCTCCTGAAATGGGTAAACAAATAAACGGTGAGTATAGATGATACTCAGTGAATTTATATGCATCGCAATAAATAATAGGTATCATATAAATGATGTATCAGTCAATAAAATATCAATGTACCGAATAAGTTTCAGGGTACAATAAAGCCAAAGAAATATCACATAGGCTCGGTATCATATGGAAAGACAGATAATGGGATGGACTGTATGAAAAGAAATCATACAATCCCCAGTCAATCAGTATGGACCATGTAGGTCTCCAGTATATCCATATCAGGATCAATAAACATAAGGCTGATCAGACCCTATAGCCAGGACCATAACCCCTCCTAGCTAGGCTACCAATAATACAATGTGCACAAGGTCGACAGTATTTCCTCACTACCCTGTCGAATCGGTAGTTCTGCCAAACCATATCAGGGTCAATAACGAGGGATACTATAAATAATAATGGCATCCAGATAACAGTCAATCCAATAATAATCAGTTCGGTATCAATTAATTCAATATTCAATATAATCAATGGCAATGCCATGTACAATATATAATCATTAATTAAGGTTTAGCATTAAGGAAAGTCATAAAACAAAAGTTGGGTTCGGTGGTCGAAATTGGTAGGTCACTTGGCATGCCAATGTTGCTGGCAACAATGGCATTTAATTGGTAGGCTTATGGCATACAAACCAATAGGCCAATGGCAAATAAACTAGGCATTTCGTCTAATACTTGGTGGGCATACTTTGGCAAGCCAATAAGCTAGGTTAGGTTACAAATTGGACTTGCCCATTCAAGCAACAAATAGATAGGTATCAAATAAACAAAGTTATGCAACATCAAATGGATCAATTTGACAAGGATAATTTAAGCAAAAACCAAAGGAATCCAAAGGTAATACAAAGGCAATAGGGTTCGGCCATTTAAGGTTTTTCATAAATGGTGTCAAATAATCAATTCAAGTATTTAGGCATGATAATTGATGCAATGTAAACTCACCTGATGATTCAAGTCACCTTTACACAAGCCAATTTCACCAATTTTTTCCCAAATGTGCCAATTAGGTCACTTTATAATTCACCTTTGTCAAATCTCCAATTCTACATCAATTAATCCATCAATCAGTTACCCATTCACATCCAATTAACTAATTATAACATCAATTAATAAAACCTAACACTAATTCATCAAGTCATATCTTACAACTTCAAATCAACCATCAAATTTAGGGATTTCCACAAATTAGTATCAATCTAAGTAAATTAACAATAAACCCATCTAATTCAACCTAAATAACATCTAATATATCAATTAAACCAAACAAATAATCCCTTACCTCAAGTGGATTAAAATGGTTGAAATCTACACTTCAGTATCCCTTGAAATCCTTAGCTCATTTCTACAAATTGATGATGGAAATGAGGTGAGCTAAGTTAATACTTAAGATTTCTATGAGTTTTCCTTAGAAATTTGAGGAAGAAATG
Source organism: Aleurites moluccanus (assembly GCA_948193065.1). Taxonomy (NCBI): domain Eukaryota; kingdom Viridiplantae; phylum Streptophyta; class Magnoliopsida; order Malpighiales; family Euphorbiaceae; genus Aleurites; species Aleurites moluccanus. The sequence goes on along the minus strand of CANXYC010092985.1, from coordinate 18,994 downwards.
AAGAAAAATTGAAGAAGAAAATGAAAGATGGTGGTTCGGTCTTCTATGGAGAAAAGAAAAACGAAGGAGAAAAAGAGAAGAAGAAGAAGATGTTATTGTGAAAAAAAATAGTTACTGCCTCTCCTTAAATAGGTTACTGCCTCAGTAAATTTCCACTTCGCCATTTTTCTCTTTGCCAAATCCAGCTCGCAATGCTAATTCGCAATTGCCAGCTTGCAATTGCCACTTCGCAATGCTGGCTCGCAAATGCCACTTCGCAATTTCCCAACTCGCATTGCCACTTCGCAATTTCCCAGCTCGCAAATGCCAGTTCGCAATGCTAATTCGTAATGCCAGCTCACAAATGTCAGTTCGCAATGCCGGCTCGTAAATGCCAGTTCGCAATGTTGGCTCACAAATGCCACTTTCTGCGGAGCTGGAAACCTTCCTCATCCACTCATACTAAACTAGTTCGCAAACGAGATACAGATATCCAAACTCCTTGATTCTTTTTATCACTTAAAATAGACACTTAGGGGTTCAACATATTAAGAATCCAAATCAAAAGGAGATATACACAATTTATGGTGTATTTCTACATTTCATCCTGACTTTACTCTCTAAGTACAGTTCGAATAAGTCTGATTCAATTTGGTCTCTCTCTTGAGTTACAATTCTCCAATCTCTTTGATATTTTACAACTATCAATCTATATTACACAAAGAAACATTTTTCATGTTCACTCTTTTGACTCGTTCATTCTCTAACATTCTCAAAATAAATAAATAACTCAGACTTACTGCAGGATTAATGAACTAGACCAATTCCATTTAAGATGTACACACACACATATATAAAATGACAGGTGTTACATAAAATCAATAGAATCTTAGAAGGCTTCCACTACGTCAGTTGGTATCAGAGCTTGCGCTCGTTCTTTGAAAAATATGCCACCAAGGAGAGGACGCTAGACTGTATTTGTAGAGGAGGTTTATGACCATGACACATCAGCTTAAATGGAGCAGCGTATCATGAACAAAATAGAGAAATGTATGACACAAGTGATGAATTAGTTAACCCAATGGGTGAATGAGCTTTTGAGAGATCATATATTTAATCTTCATGCCTCAGAAACAATGTCAATTATCAATTGGGATTTATCTGCAGTATTTGATGATTATCCTGATGAAAAAATATCATTATCTACTGTAATAGTTTTATCATCTATTGAGAATCATAATAATATCAGGGAATTACAACAGATCACAACACTAATTCACAAGAATTAACAATATTATTATGAAGATCTATTTTTCATTAATCTTTCTACCGCATCTGTTTCTCAATTCATCAAAAAAAAATTTAATTGAAACTTATATTGAAAGTTAATGGATATATTGGATGGGAATCATAAGGAAAATTGAAAATTTTCACATTTTTTATGAATATTTTACAGCCATGTGTGTTTAATATAGAATTCTTTTATCTAAGAATTATTTTAATGATAATGTTGTTGCAAATTCGAGAACGAATTTTCTCTATCCTAGAGAGAATGATGGAGACCAACAAGAGTTGGTATTTTTTCCATATTTGTATTTTGTATTTTTGATTTTCGTTATTTAATTTTGGTAGGAAGCTTATTTTTAGGTGTTATTTAAGGTATTATATTAGTTTTGGTTTGTTTCTTATTTAAGTTTGTTTTGATTATTTTTCTTATTTATGTAAATTTGGTGATTTATTTCTTTTTCGAAATAAATTACCATATTAGACTCCTAAGGCTTTCTTAAAGTTATTTCCTACATATAGTCACGTAAACCTTAGGGTAGAGTGAATTTTTGATTGAATTAAAATAACCTTTTTGTGTGAAAGTTATTTCTTCCAATTTTTAGTATTCTTTTGAATCAACGAACTTTGATGCATATTAGTCTGGTATTCATTCTAAAATTAACAGACTCTTAAAAAGCTTTTGCTATGTCAATAATGCTAAAAAACTCTTTGATATAAATAATATGTTGCATTTAACTTTTCATTGCTCAGTTCTTATTTGAAAATAGAGTGTAACGCCCATTATGGATACATAACACTCATTATTGAAAAGACTTCAAATAAAATTGATCGGACAGAGAGCTCTTGTAAAGCCCATTATAACATGGAACGGTTGTTATGAGAAATGCAATGCTCGTTATGGTATCAAAACACTTGTTACATTTAAAAGGATCAATTTTCTTCATTCAAGACAGGGAGTACCCATCAAGATAGTTATAGATATGTCAAGCCCATTACACTATCATCATAAAGATCGTTACTATTTCAGGATGCCCATTACTAGTGGTTAGCTATTAATATCAGACATATTTGCAAAAATTTATAGCCGTTAGAGATGATTTTAAAGGCTTATTTTGCATAAATGAAGTTAAAATGGTCATATTTAATTACTAATACTTAAAGGCTATAAATACTCGAAGATTTGAAGTAAGAAGGACCTTTGCTAAGCTCTAGAAAGACTATTCTACTAATTTTTCCTTCTCACTCTATTTTAGTGATATTTCTTGAACACTTTGTGCTTAAACTTGTATTCTTTTATTCAATCTAGCTTTTCCTAGTGTTAGCTATTTGTATTTCAATTTGATTCATTCAAATATCTTTGTTAAATCTTAAGAGAGACATGTAATTCTCTTGTCTTTGTTTGAGAAAGAAGCTTGGGTGGTATCCCACTGTAAAATGGCGAAATGTCAGGTGAAACTAGTGTATTGATTTGGGTTGTGAGCCCTTAGTTAGTGGAACCTCAACATCAAATTGATATTGAGAGAAGTGGAAGTAGAAGAAGTGTCTATGCTCCAAACCGCTATAAAATTGGCTAAGCTTTCTTTATCCCTAACTCTTTTATGGCTTTACTTATCTATTTATTGTTAATATTGCATATAGGTTGAATATTGTATTAAAATTTTTAAATTCCTATTCACCCCCTTAAGAGTATTTCTATAGTGGGATGACAACTGAAATGGGCCTTCCTACACATAAAATAGGCCAAAAAAAAAGCATGAAACTACCATTAGCTAGCTATTCGTGGCCTAGAGTTTGTTGAGGCATACATTTGGGGTCTAAAGTCCTAAATCTAGGATGTCTAGGTTTAATGGCCCTAATGGCCTAGGTCTCTCTATTTTCTAGTCTTTTTTGTATTTTAGGAGGTCCATCGGGTATTTCTAGGTCCAGTTTTCTTTTTCTTTTTTTTGAGGTTTCCACCTCTTTTTATATTTTTAGATTAGTTTCAAAAAATTTGTTGAGCAACTTTTCACTAAGCAATCCATTTCCATGATAGAGAAAAATGGCTTTTTTCACTTAAAAGACAACAGTTCCCAATAAAGGTTTGTTATTATTGTGAGTGGATTATTGGGCTTCACACTCAATTTTTAGTGTGACTTCGATACTTCACAATCCGACCCATTATATGCAAGGTGATAGCAAGGAGTTTCCACTTGGATGAGTTTCTAGACACTAATATGATTCAAGGATAGGAGATTCTTAGAAAGCTCAACCTCCAATAAATGAATATAATTCTGAGAGGTCATATGTTTGGGAGGACTTTTTTACTTTGTGTTGATCTGTTTGGTATTTCTATATAATTTGATTCATATTTTATTTATCAAAAGTCATTTTTATATAATTTAATATAATCAAAATATACATTCAAATCAATCAATAAATCGATATCATAATCAATCTCAAACAAATAAAACAGGGTTTGCCTTACAACTTAAAAACCAAATAAAAACTAGAAAAGGAAGGAGAAATGAGAATTAAACCCAAAATGGCAAAACCATAAGAAAAAAGATGAGAAAAAAAAAAAAAGAAATTCAATTCCAAAATAAGGTAAACTATATCTAAAAATGTTAGAATAGGTTTTAGAAGTCCACTGGACTGGAAAGAATTTGCAGGTATAAAATCATAATAAATATAGAAAAAAATAGGCCTCTAGCCGTTTGGGGCCAATGACCAAGCTCAAGGTTGTTTAGGCCCAAACATCCCCTCTTTCAGCCATTTGGAGCAGAACGACTCTTGACAATAGTTTTTTGCAATTTTACAATTTTATCTAAAAAGTACACCAAAATTCTATCAATTCGTGGCATTTATTTATTTAATCAAACATAAATACAGTAAAGAATCATATGAAAATAATAAACAGATAAATCAAACTTAAATTTTGATAAAATATATCAAATTACAGACATATGCCATTAATAAATTTTCTTGCTTATGAACTTAAAAAAGATGCAATTCTCAATCATATTTCATATGAAAAAATATATAATCATATTGAAATATATTTTTAATCATAACAACATTATTTAAACTAAAACTTAAACTAAGAACAACAATTTTCCATTAAAAAGCTATTTTGAAAAGAAAACCTTGATTTTCATGCCATAAACTCAAATAAGATCATAAGATGAGAAATCACATAAATATGAATAAAATATCATTCTAAATATGAATCAAAAATAAAAATATGAAATTAAATTTTAAAATAAAAAGAACCATATTAATTGATATGAACTCGATCTAGGATAAATCACATATTTACATAAAAAAATAAAAGAAAGAGAAGAAGAAGGTTAAATATGCATGAGAAGCATGAAAATGATCTAAATTGGACCCCTCAGTGTAATACCCTCTATTTGCATTACATGTGTTCTGAGTTGTGAATGGATTTAAGTTTCATTTTATGTATAGATTTGATTGTTTGTGCTATCCATTTTTTATTTTTAATTCTATTCTTCTCTGATTTCTGCTAATATAGTTTGCTTAGAAAGTTTTGAAGTCTTGGTTGGTGTTATAAGATTTAGAGTTGGTTTTGAAGTGATTGAACCTTATGGAGAAAATTTTGTCATATGTAACAAGTGTTACCTTGCTCTCTATTTGAATTAGCAAAAGTCCTCAAAATTCATGTGAATAACTTGTAACTGTCGTTACTCATATGTAACGGGTGTTAATGTGTGCTGTGTCTGAAATTACCTAAATCTGTGAAAATTTATTCAAATGAATATTAATGAGCATTTCCATCTATAACGGGTGTTACCATCTGTAATGGGCATTACTAGTCGAGTTTCTATAAATATCAATTCATTTTCCTCCATCCGAACCAAAATTAAATTTTTTCTTTCTTCTTTATTTCTTAGACACCAAAGCCTAATATGTTTCGCCTACATTTTTTAGGCATTAATAATCCCATTAATACTTCATTTTGAAAAAAAAAACACTTCAAGAAGTCCATTAAATCCTCCTAAAGACTAAATTCTTCAAAATATCTTTTGGAGGAGAGTAAGATATTCTCTCTAGAACATCATCTCTGTTATGGATTAAGGTTTTTAGTTGTTAGATAATTTATTTATGAGTAATGGATAGCTAACATCTATATTTATGGCTAATAATAATGGTTGTTAGAAGAATTAGGGTAAATGGATGAATAGTGCTGCTAATAATAATCATTTCTCTAATCTTTCCATATTTTCTTTAAGAATGAGTTAATTTAGTTTAAGAACCGTCTAATTAGACTTTAGAGAGTCTATAATTTCAAGGATTTAATATGTATGATGTTGAAGGAAAATCCTAATTTTTTGCTATGTTGGAATTGTGTTAGGCATGGATGAACTAAATGTTTGTGAGTTAAATTGGAGCTAAACTACTTTGGAGTGGAAGGTTTCTACTTTTGGAGGTGAGTTATGCATATGTACTGTGTGATAAGCATGATTCTTTGAAAGAGCTTATCTTTATTTATATATACGTATATAAATGCCCATTGTTCTATTGAACTATAATTACTTCTGAGTACATGTCTATATGTACGTTTGATTCATGAATTCATTTTGTATATGCATATTACTTGGTATCTATTTCTGTTGAATTATGATATACTGTAGAGGAGTTTGATTCTTTATTGTTGTTTTAAACTCTTTATCTGAATATATAGTATTATTCATTCTAAAATAAATAAGAATTTGTATCATTATGTTATAAGACCGTTTGAGGTTTATTTGTTGTTAATATGAGCACTTAAATTTTGAACTAAAGTATGTGTAAATGTGAGAATCTCTTACCTATGGGGGATAAATCATAGAACTATGTGCATCAGTGATTTAACTGCTAGAGTTTAATTTGTTAGGGTCCTTTTTAGAGAGGACAAAGATTCTCTAGGCATGTGTTTGTGTGAGCATATGTGTTCTGTATGGAGATCATAATACTCCTATTGTGTATGAAGATCATAAGATTTCTGTTATGTTATGTTGTTGTTTTGTCATTTACTTTACTATATATATTATGCCTTTCTTTTGTAATATCTGTCATTTTGTTGTATTTTATTTATTGTATGCTTGGAGAATTAATAAATTTAAGATATGAATGTTTTGAGAAAATGCAGTAAATTTCTGGTTGCAGAATTTTGTGAGGCTGATTGCATGATCTTAAAGAAATAATTTGGTAAAGTATAAAACATGAAAGTTATGAATTTATGTCTTATCTTCAATTCTGTAGCAAAATTCTATGTGTGTGATGAGTTATATCCCATTGAGCAGAACTGGTCTGGTTGAGTATTTTTGCAGGGAGTCTGTGTCTGGTTGGAATTTCTAGGAATGACTGAGACAGATTGAGCCAAAGGTGTAAACATGAAAAATGTTTCTTTATATGTTGTGGTATTGGATATAAAATTTCAGGAATTTTGGATAAGTATATTTCAGTAAAGAGTGGAAATTATCAGACCTGTTCGGATGGATTATGGGTAGTAAGTATGGATGACATTTAGAGAGTCACCATGGTCTGTGTAGTTGCTATTTTGATTTGAATTTTGGATATGTTGAGCCTCTACATGTTTATTTTAAGTGTCAAAAAGAATCAGGAAGTTTGGATGTTTTTAGCTCATTTGCGAGTTGATTAAGTATAAGTTGCCGAGGAAGAATTTTAGTTCAGTAGGATCTGGTCATGGCGAGCCGGCAAAATGGAAAGTGGCATTTTACGAGCTGGCGAAGTGGAGAGGTGAGATTTTTGAAGTGGCAATTGGCAAAGAGACATATGTGAGGTGGCACATGAAAAGTAAGGATTGGCGAAGAGGAAAAGGCGAGGTGACATTATACGAAGAGGCGTTATGCGAAGAGGGAATGTGCGAAGTGGCAGTTCGCGAGTAGAGTTCGCGAAGAGGGAGTTTGGCGAAGAGGCATTACGCGAAGCGGCATATGCGAGGAAGAGTTCGCGAAGAGAGTTTGGCGAGGCAGCATATGCGAGGTGATATATGCGAGCTGGATTAGCGAGGTAGCTTTTGCGAAGTGGCATTGCTGAATCAGTTTGGCGAGCTGGGAAGTGCGAAGTGGGAATGGAGAGCTGGCTTATGTGAGGTAGCATTGCTGAGGCAAGTTGGCGAGGCAAGCTGGCGAGCGAGATTTTGGGCAGTGGCCTATTTAACCCCAGCAGTCCAGTAGCATTTTTCCACGATTCTTCCTTTCTTCTTTCTACGCTATTTTCAATCTTTTCTCATACCAGTTCCATTTTATTTTCTAAGGCTTTAATACTCAAATTAATGCATTAGACCTCTATATTATCCTATTTTAAGGCATAAATCATCAGATTTAAGCAAGAAACCTCAGGAAATTCAGTTTTAAAAAAATAAGGTAAATTTTCTTCCAAAGTTATTTTCTTTAGATTTATTTAATTCTGATGGTCAGAATATTTAATTTTGGGTGTAAGGAATTTATTATAAGCATTTTAAAGTTATACATTGTAATTAAGGTTGGAGGAATTAGAATTAATGGACTGTCATGAATAGTGGCATGAACAGTGAATTCGAATTAAATGCAGATTTTTCCTTAAGAGATAAATTAAATTGAGGATGGAAATTAAGAATAGAAACTCTAAGATGATTAAATATTTAGAAATCATGTTGAATATTATTGATTTAGGAAAACCCTAATTTTATATATTTGGAGAAAATTTCTTAGGAGGAGAAAATCAAAGGAATTGAGAAGTGGAGTTGAGAAATCTGTTAAAGGAAATTTAAGGAGAATTGTGTTGAGGTAAGTATGAACATTGTATCTGTTATTTCTTATGATATGACCAAATGTTCTAAATATGAACCCATATGATTCTTGTATACTTGATTATATATTATCAAAATATTGATTGAACAGTTTCTGGTATTCCAAAACCGAAATTCACCATTCGTTCATGAGATTTCCATGTGTATATATGATGTAAACGACTTGGTCAATTTTCTTGGATCAAGTTTACATGATTCTTACTTACTAACATTGAAGGAAATTTTGATATATGTTAATGGTCTTGCGACTAATATATTCATGTAAGATGAAACCACATGACCCTATGGATAGAACGCTCTTCCCAATGAGAGTAAATTCATTGGTCCATCGTGTACTTTGGGAACCCAGCTGATAGGGTTTTTATCAGTATTCCACCTAGAGGGGACCACGAGCTCTAGGGGTATGCCTAGCCAAGCATGCGTTTGCGATAAGGTAGCAAGGACTACTGATACGCTCTGTTATGATAGGTAGCATGGCTGCTGATTCATTATGTAGTTCTACCATGATATTTGATAGTGCTATTTGATTATGAGCACTTCTGTTTCTTTGTAAGCCTAATCACATTCTGATTCTTACCCATGTTTTTGAAATGGATATTTCTTTCGGATTATATATGTATGTATATATATGTACAGGTATTTATTTCCTACTGCATGTTCATATCTTACTGAGTTGAAGGCTCACTCCTCTTTTGTAGATTTCAGGTGATAGTGTAGCTTGTAAGGGAGTTAATAGAGAAGATCCAACTTCTTGACTCATTCTTCCAAGAAGCCTTCATTGTAATTATTTTGAAATATGATTATGTATATTTATTGAATGGTATTATGACACAATATGTAATGGGAGTAAACTCTAGAGCTCCGTAGTTAGTCATTGGGGATGACAATATTTTGATGTATGATTTATTGTGTTACTCTTGTCCCTTAGTGATGTGGGATGCATCTTTTGATCAGTAAGGAACAAGAGGAAATTTATGAAATGATATAAAAAGGAAGATATGAATTATGCTTATACTGATTATAGAAATGATTATTTTATGATATCTATATTTAATATAAATGTGTAATGTATATGAGATCCAGGATATGGGAGTTCTACGGGTTTATGGTGGCCTTAAGCCTACCCTTGCCCTAGGACCGTCGCACCACTGGAGTTGGAGTGTGACATCTTTGAAGGCATATTTTGATTATTGTGGCTTAAACTTTATTAGATATTCTTATTATATCTCGATAAAGATATTGATTCCAACCGATTCTAATTTTTGTACCTCAGGTATGACATATGCATAATTCATTGAGTTGAAAGCTCATTCTTTTTATGTTGTGATTTTTCAGATGTTAGGTTGGGTGGCTCAAAGGCTGAGGATCAAGTTTCTTGATTTATTTCCTCCAAGAAGCTTGTCCAATTATAATCCTGAATATTTTGAATTGTAATTATTATTTTGAGAATTGTAATACTGTTAGTGCTCCGTAGTATTTTGAATAGTCTGAAATAGTATGTTTGAATGATGTTCTTTTGGTTACCACTTGTTCACATTGGATAGGGGATCTTAGGTTACCTTCAATCTATTATGAACAAGTTAGTTATGTTTTGGATATTTAATATCACATGTTGATGTTGTCTCTATAATGATTTTGATGATGTAATTGAAATCCAAAACAAATGTGTTAATTAATATAAACGATTATTTAACTCGTGTTTAAGTTTTTGTTTTAAAACAGGGATTCACACCCGTGATTATTATTAACGCCCTTGAACAAGATCAAGGCAACATATGAAATTTACTTAGAAAGGATCTTCAAGCCCGGGAACTTTTATTCACGACCGTGAAAGATTTTCACACCTGTTATACTGATTCATGCCCATGAATACTTTAAGAATGGTTTTGGCTTAGAGACACAGAAAGAGTTTTCAAGACTGTGAATAATTATTCATGTCCGTGAAATATTTTCACGCTAGTAATAGTTGTTCACACCTGTCACACCCCAACTCCAGTAGTGCGACGGTCCTAGGGCAAGAGTAGGCTTAAGGCCACCATAAACCCGTAGAACTCACATATCATGAATCTCATCATCATTGTATCATTTATAACATCATATATTATCATACATTAATCATGTCCATACATATAATTAAACATCAATCATATCTTTTCTATTATCATATCATAGCTTTCTCTTGTTCCTTAATGATCAAAAGATGAATCTCATATCACCAAGGAACAAAAGTACCCATAAGGTAATAATTCATACATCAAAATGTTAATGTCCTCAATGACTGACTACGGAGCTCTAGAATAAACTCCTAAATACATATCATATCATAGTACCACTTAATGAATATACAAAATGTCTCAAAAATTATTACAATGAAGCTTCTTGGGAGAATGGATCAAGAAGTTGGATCTTCTCTATTAGCTCTTTCACGAGCTATGCTATCACCTGAAATCCACAGAAGAGGAGTGAGCCTTCAACTCAGTAAGATATGAACATTACAAATCAAGAATCTGAATATTGAATCATGGTCATGAACAAATATTTATACATATATAGGTATAAAAGAATCATAAGCTTTTCTTGAAGGAATCATGGTACTCATAATAATTTGGCTATATCAAATCATGTCATAAATCAAATCATAGTTCGTATTTAGAACATAAAATGCCCACAAAGAATGGCATTATCAAATCTCATCTGATAGAACTGATCTCATATCATAACATACGTATCAGTAGCCTTGCTACCTTAACGTGCACACATGCTTAGCCAAGCATGCGCCTAGAGCTCATGGCCCCCTCTTGGTGGAACACTGATAATAACCCTATCAGTTGGGCTTCCAAAGTGCACTATGGACCAATGAATTTACTCTCATTGGGAAGAGTGTTCTATCCATGGTTCATGGGGTTTCAATCTCATAGGAAGCATATTGGTCGCAAGACCATCATCATATAACATCATACAAATCGGGTTTTAACAAACAAGAATCATTTGAGCTTGATCCAAGAAAATTGATCAAGTCATTTACGTTATATACATAAATATATATATATATAAGTATATGTGAATGAACAAATCAAAGATGCTTGGTCTTATTATTTCAAAGAGACAAGAAACAAATAAATGTTCATACTTACCTTAACAAAATTTCTCTTGAAATTTCCTCTAGCAATTCCAACTCTAACTCTTCAATCACTTTGATTTCCTCCTCCTAAGAAATTTCCTCAAATATAAAAAATTAGGATTTTCTCCAAATTAATAATATTTATCATGATTTCCTAATAATTAATTATCTTAGAGTCTCTATTCTTAATTCCCAACAACAATTTTATTTATCTCTTAAAGAAAATCTGTATTTAATTTTAGGAGTTACTGTTCATGTTACTATTCATGACAGCCACAACATTCTGATTTATCCCACATTAATTACCATTAATGACTTCAGATTGCTTGCAATAAATTTTATATACCCAATATTAATTATCCTAACCCATAGACTTACATAAATCTAAAGAATATAGTTTTGGAAGAAAATTTATCTTATTTTCCTCAACACTGAAATTCCTAAGATTCTTGCTCCAATCTGATGATTTCTGCTTTAATATAGACTAATCTAGAAGTCTAATGCATTAATTTGAGTATTAATGCCTTAGAAAATAAAATGAGGCTAACTTTGAGAAGAGACTGAATTTAATCGAAAAAAGAAAGAAGGAAAAATCGTGAAATGCTACTGGGGGTGCTGGGGTTAAATAGACCACTGCCCCAGAAACACGCTTGCCAGCTCGCCAATCAACCTCAGCAAAGCTACCTTGCCTAAGCTAGCTCGCCAATCCCACTTCGCATTTCCCAGCTCGCACATGTCACCTCGCATATGCTACCTCGCCAGACTCTCCTCGCGAACTCTTCCTCGCAAATGCCACCTCGGCAATGCCTCTTCGCCTATTCGCTTCTTCGCCTCTTCACGAACTACCACTTCGCACATTCCCTCTTCGCATAATGCCTCTTTGCATAATGCCACCTCGCCTTATCCTCTTCGCCTTTCCTCTTCGCCAAATCCTCTTTGTCAAACTCTATTCGCCAAACCTCTTCGCCAAACTCTCTTCGCCAAACCTCTTCGCCAAATCTCTTTGCCAAACTCTATTCGCACATGCTACCTCGCATATGCTTCTTCACTAATTGCCACTTTGGCAATTTCACCTCGCCACTTCACATTTTGCCGGTTCACCACGCCAAGACTTCTCTAAGTTAAAACCTTTTCTGGACATTTCACACTTAACCAGCTCGCAAGTGATCTACAAGTGTCCAAATTTACTGATTCTTTATACTACTTAAAATAAACATGAAGGGGCACAACATATCAAAATTTCAAATCATAAAGACTAACACACAGTCCATGGTGACTCTCCAAAGGTCACCCAGACTTACTGCCTTAGAATTTCTCCGAACAGTCCTGAGAAAAATCACTCTCTACTGAGATATATTTATTTAAAAATTTTGAAATTTTACAGACAACATCTCAACACACAAATAAATATTTTTCATGTTTACACCTTTAGCTCAATCTGCCTCAGTCATTCCCAATAAATTCAAACATACACTGACTTCCTGCAGAAATACTTAACCAGACCAGCCTAGCTCAAATAGACATAACTCATCACTCACATAGAATTTTGTCAAACCATTTTACAGAATTATAGTTAAGACATAAAATCATAACTTTCGTGTTTTACATTTTATCAAATTTTATATTTAAGTTCATGCAATTAATCTCACAAAATCCTGTAACTAAAAAGATCAAAATTTCTAAAATTCTTAACATTGACATTTGAAATTAATTAATTCTCCAAACATACAAAATTAATAAAAATACTACAAAATGGCAGATATTACATTACCATAATCTGAAATCTTGTGTACCAAAAAGTAATCTAAATATTTTTTTTATAGCAATTAGATGTGATTCTTTAGGATGAGCCTGAAATCTTACATATAAGCATACACTGAAATGTATATTAGGCCTAATAGCTGTTAATATAAAAGTGAGCCAATCATACCTTGGTAGGTTTTCTGATCTATTGATTTACCTTTCTCATCTAATTTCATTTTAGTAGAAGGGCCCATAGGTGTACCAATTTATTTCAGGTCTTCTAATTTGAAATTTTTAATAAACTCCTTAGTATATTTTGTTTGAAAATAAATATGCCTTCATTTGTTTGCTTGATTTGCAACCCAAAGAAAAATATGAGTTCACCCATCATGATCATTTTGAATTCGCCTTACATATCATAAGGAAATTCCTTTCATAAAAATTCAATAATGGATCCCAAAACAATATCATTTTGTATAAATCTGAACAATAAGTATATCATGCTTTTTATGTTTTATGAAAAGAGTTGTATCCACTTAACCTCTTGAAAAATAATTTTCTAAAAGAAATTTACTAAACTTTTCATACCAAACTCTATGAGCTTGTTTCAAACCATAGAAGGTCTTAATAAGTTTGTAAACATGTTTAGGAAAGTTAGGATTTTAAACCTAGGGGGTTATACAGCATAAACTTCTTCATTTAAAAAGCCATTTAAGGACAATTTTGACATCCATTTAATAAAGTATAAAATCTTTTTGACATACAAATGCACAAAGTAGTCTAATTACTTATAATATAGTAACAGGTGGAAGGGTTTCATCAAAGTCTAGACCTTCCACTTATTTCAGTCTATCTACAAGTGAAAAATCTTCTATATTTGGATTAGAACTGATGGTTTTCTTTTCAATTATTTTGCCTTTGCTTTTGTCATTATATTTGATGTTTCCTCTATTAATCTTTTCAAGTTTGGAGAACTTCTTCTTATCTATAGTCATATGCCTTGAACTAGTGCTATCTATACAACAATTTTCTATTTGGAGTTTATTCTTTAGGCAAACCTGCAATCAATTATCTAAACTTAAGTACCAATTTTGATTGGGTCCTTCAAGGTTTATAGCATCTGACTTAGTTTCCTTAGATATCCAAATCTTCTAAAGATTGTTTTTCTTAATAAAACATCTCTTCACATCATGTCGATATTGATTACAATAAAAATATTTAATAATGGAAGATGTTGCATATAAGGATGAGGCTTTTGTAAACTAATCTTCTAATTTGGTTTAAAATTTGAATACTCGAGATAATGTTTTTGAAAAAGTTTGTGCATTAAGTAAATTTTCAATGGTCTTTTTCCTTTAAAAAATCTTTTCAAATCATATTGCAACTTTTCATGTTCAGTTTTCAAAATTAATTTTTCTACAATTGATTTTACATGCAATTTTGTGATTTTCTCAAAATCAACTTTCAAAATTTTATTTTATTTTTGAAACTAATCCAACTTTTCACTTTGAATTTTAAAACGATGCACTTGGTTTCTTTGAAAATTAAGTTCATTGATCAAATGCAAATTTTGCTCCTTAAAGTTTTCAAGGTTTGTTTTCAACTCCACAATTTGCTTTTTCAATGTTGAACACTTTTTCTTGGAAATCTTAAGCTCTTTATATGCTAATTCAAATGCACCATAAAGTTCATTTTGAGTGATAGAATTTACCTCTTGCAATTCAGTTTCATCACTCTCGCCTTTTTCCATTAGAGAAACATTTTCATCTTGATCACTTTCCTTACTTTCATCATCAATAGATGATGAATATTTACTTTCTCCAAATTGTTATCAATGTGGTTTTGCCTTTGGACTTTTTCTTCTTTTTTTTCAACTTTGGACAATCTATTTTGATATGTTCAGGCTTATTACATTCATAGCAACCCACATCTGATTACTTCTTCTTTGCTAGTTCAAATTTAGGTGATTATTTTTCCCCTTCTAAATTTTATTTTATCCTTTCTAATTATTTTTTTTGAATTGGTTGAGCAATATATCAACCTTTTCATCTTCATCTATTTACGAGATATCTTCATCATCTAATGAAACTTTATGCGCAATTACTTTCTTTTTTGCCTCATCAAATTTTTCTCTTTTACTCACCATCATTTAATGCTTAAGGAGTGATCCAATCAACTCATCTTAGGAAAAGGTGTTGAGGTCTTTTGATTCAAATAGCATAGTTATCTTGGATTCCTAACTTTTTGGCAAAGATATTAGCACCTTTGCACCATGTCTGATTCTTGAATATAATTTGCCATTAAGCCAATAAGGAAAACCCTAATGCCTTTTCCATCCATTTTCTATTGTGGGTTGGGCCCACATAAATAGATAATGCCCACTAAGTTATCATTCATTATCTAATGTGGGTTGAGCTCACATAAATGAATTAGCCCATCAATAAAATCGACCCAATACAATATAACAATAGAACATGAATTTTTCAAAACGGAGTAAACGGTTATGCTAGCAACCATGTTAACTAAATAACCCGCTATATCCAATTATCTCTACAATCGAGATAATAAAGTCGAAAGCATAACACATGCATTGTAATACCCCAGTAGACAGAATAATGGATAGTGAGGAAGTACAGAAGACAGTATAGATATAACGGACTATAGTAACAGATATAATATTAATTGAAGTATGAATAGGCTCAATTGATTATTGAAATATACAGAGAATGATAGATAATAATATTTAAGAATTTTTGAGCCTCAATCGGGCCACTTTTAAGGTACTGTCTCGGAAAATACCGGTGTTAATTACATTTCTGAGAAAATAGTAGTCCGACTAATTTAATAATTTTTGACCCAAACCTAGAGGGATTAAATAAGTTAATTTTATGTGAAATTATGGTGAAAATAAAGAGTTGAAAAATATTTTGGAATACTGAAAATAAGAGTAATGGCAAAATTGTAATTTATGGCAACTTTGGAGCAATTTTGAAAATCCACTGTCTGGGATCTAGAAATGACCCATAACTATTTTTAATGATAGAACAACTTAAAATAAGGTATTTTACTCCCCACACTTGAGGTTGAATTTAAAAAGAATAGATAAAATAAATTATAGAAAGTTTTGGGGCCAAAAATACAAATAAGAAAAATTTTGGGCCAAAGTGCAATTAAATAAAGTTGTGGGACCCACCCATTCTAGAAATGAGATGAGGTGGCCGGCCAAATGGCCATGCAATTGATAAAAATGATTTGTTTAACTTATTATTAGAAAAAGACAAAGAACATGTGCTCAAATAAAGAAAAACTCATCAATTGTCTAAAATTGTCTACACCATTCCTATCTCTTTCATTTTAGTGTATAAAAAAGAAGTGTTGGCTGCTATTTTTGGAGAGTTGGCCGAAACATGTATAGAGAAAACAACCAAAAATAATTTTCTAATCCTTTCCAAAGAAAATGAACAAAAATTAGATAGAAAGAGATAAGAGAAAGAAGAGGAAATTGATGGAGATTATGTTAAGCTATTTTGGGAAAGAAAAAGAGAAGGAAAAGAAATCATCTAAGTGCAAGGTAATGATTATAAACTTATTAATTTTAATTATATTTAAGATTTCTAAGGTTTGATTTAGCAAATAATTAAGGTAATTAAGTTAAAAATGTAAAGAATGAGCTAGGGTTTATATAGTTTCTAAAATCTGTTTTAAGGCAGTAATTTGTGGCTAATATTCTGAAATTTTAATGACTGAATTTGAGGATAGCCAAAACATTAAAGTTGTATATAAACATGTTAATTAGATATTTGTAAAAGTAATTTGTAAAATGTGAACTGAGGAAAGATTTATTGGGTAAAATGTTTATGGAAAAATGCTACTATATTTTTATTGTACATAATGATAGAATTAGAAGAAGTGTTCAACATTAAAAATGTTCATTTATATCTTATATATAATACTGTAAAATTATTTTGCAATTGGATTTTTGGTTTATGAGATATTAGGTCATAAGTGTAATCTGACCGGATTGACTGATAAACAAAACATAGGCTACTAAATTCTATAGATATGAGGACTTTAAAGTTTGAATTAGAGAAAGTATTAAACATGAAAAATGTTAATTTATATGTTATATAAATTTCTGTAAAATGGTTTTGTAATTGGATGATCACGGAATTAATTATAGGCATGGAACAGGGTATGTCTGGATAGAGATTTCAGGATAGTAGTTTCACATGGAAAACTCACTAATAATTGTATATTGATCCAAAAATTCTGAAATTTGGATACGTTATAATATTATATGTTTATTTTCAATAGGAAAAATAATTATAGTAATTGGTTAAGTATATATTGAGTTATTATCAAAAGAATAGTACCTACTAGAATAGTATTGCAAGCAGAATGCAGGGTAACAGGGCTAGCTATAAGCCTAAATTTAAATTAACACCATAAATTGTGTAGTAATGAGTTAATTGTGAAATTTGGATATGTTAGAACCTTATATGTTAAGTTTAATTAGGAATAATAATTGAAGCTATTGGATAAGTTTAGAAAGAGATATGGATTAAGGAACACAAGCTGTCAGTATGGAAAGTTACACAGAAAAACCTTAGTAACTTGGAAATTTGAGGAATTTTCTTTAATATAAGTATAAGTAATGTAAGTTTATGTTAAATAGTATCTAAATGGAAATTAATTGGATTTGTAGAGTCAATAATGAATAAGAGATGTGATGGGTACAATAAGAGATAAGGCAAAGAATCAAGGATAAAGGAAAAGGGAAATACACAAGTTATAAGCTAAGGTGAGTAATGTATACATCATTATGCATACCCATGTTTTGATTTGTTGACCCAATGAGTATGTTTCCTTTAGATTAAATACCACTTTGTTATTATTGTTCATTCTTTGATCTTCCAAAAGATTGAAATTTATCCATATTCATTGATTGTTATTAATATTGAAATGCCTATTATGCTTGATTGACTATGCATCCGAATTGCTCCTAAAAGTATGCACACCAAATGTTTAGCCACATTCCATGATATTTATTGTTAATTGCTACCTTTGTGTCAAGGAAAGAAACCGATATATGATTAGTGAAATATATTAATATTGATTGACAAGTAAGCCCATATATATCGATCAAAAGCCATTGTACCGTAATGTTCCTAATGAATACTTGATATTATTATTGATTGCATTGACCTATTTACATGTGGATTTGACAGAGCTGCATCACCGACGGGATAGTGGGTACATATCATCGGCAATGTGCGTATTGACTATATGTGATACCCTAGCTGGGAAGGGTTAACTGTCCTAGCCATAAGGCCTGATCAGCCTTATGTACATGATATGAGATTTATATGAGATTATACATGTTTCATGGACCTTTATCTATCTTATCTACATGATACGAGTATTAATTATCTGTTCATTGATTCCAAGCTTGTAACACCCTAGTCTAAAGGTTTAGAACATAAGCTTCAAAAGGTAAACCTAAGGGGATTCTTGTTTGTTTATATGATATGTATGATGCATGTTTATGCCTAAATTGTATGAATATGCATATTTTATATAGTTTTACACATGTAAAAGTGCATCAAAGGCTGTTAGGAAGAAATCGGAAAAAACTTAAAATTTTGTGAACTGGGGGCAAAATAGTCATTTCACATCCCTTTTTGTTCTTATGTAATTAACATGATATTTGAAGGTAGAAAATAAAATTAGGACTTGAAAATGATGTTATTTAATTTATTTGAAGATTTGATGGAGAAATAAACCCGATTGAAAATTGTGCCGGGTAAACTACTCAATGGAGGTGCTTCGGTTGCACTAAGGGCAATATGGTCTTTTCCTTTGAGATATGAAATTATATTATGTATGCAACCTCATGACATTAGTTTAGGCTTGATTAAATCTAGCCATTAGATCAAATGATGAAGAAATGGATGGTTAGATCAATAGGTTTCAAATTTACTATCTTAAGCACAATGTATAGGATAATTGGCTTTGGTTTTGGATTTGGTGTGGCAAATGTATGCTTAAGCCATCATTGTTGACTTTGATTA
>CANXYC010092965.1:0-58733 GCA_948193065.1 Aleurites moluccanus | reverse complement strand
CTTCTTAAATTTTTTAATACAAATAAAAAATTCATTTTCATATTTTTGACAAATTTAAAAATAAAAATTAAAAAATATTTTTTAAAAAATATTTTTATTTGTTATTTGTTATTTTTTTAAAAATAAAATAAAAATATTTTTATTTGTTATTTGTTATTTTTTTAAAAATAAAATAAAAATATTTTTTAAATATTTTTTAAAAATAAAATAAAAATATTTTTTAAATATTTTTAAAAAATAATTTTATTTTCAAATTTGTAAAAAATATGAAAATAAATTTTTAAACCTTAAAAAATTAAAACAAAAATAGAATATAATTAATTAAAAATAAAGGATAAGGGCATTTTGATCTTTTTACTACCCTTGTATGGTTGACTAAAAATTGACTAATAATAAAATTGGACGGAAAGATCTAGTAGTATATTATAATATTTATCAAAAAAAATTAATATATTTTTAAAAAATAAAAAAAAAACTTAATTTAATAAATCATTATACAGAAAAAAAATTACAATTAACCTTTTTTTTATTCTATTTTTTCACTTTCTAACCTAAGCTGTAGACGTAAAATAGTTGCTGCCCAAGTTTTTCTATCTTTGTTTTGACCTATGAATTGTAAAAATTACAAAATAATTATTAGTACAAAACCACAGCTCGATAGAAATAGTGGGGTTGACAAGTTTTATCTGATGCGACCAAGTCGTCAGGTATGTCTTCTAGTGGTCCCTTTTTCTGTATTTGTTGTCATCTATTGCCAATTGAATATTCAATGCATGTATTGTCATAATGAAAAGTTATTTCTTATTTTATGGGAATCTAAGATTTAATTTTTTTTTAGTGGTTTGGGGCGGCATTATTAATTAGGGTTTATTTAATTGAGTAATTAGGAATATTAATTAATGATATTTGCATTTTAGGCATAATTAGGGCTACTAAGATTGACTGTTTATGAGACGTTTTATGAAGAAAAGAAGAATTAGCATTATACATGCACGTAGTACATAATAGGCATTAACTTATGCATTGACACTTGTTTTATGATAATGGCTTAAACAAATAAGGGTTTTAGGGTAATGGAGAGACAAAAAAAATTTCTTCCCTTGTGACTCAATAGCTTATTAAGACAAACCTGCAAAGTAGAAACAATGTCAATTCATAGAAGTAACAATAAACTGAGCCATATAATTAAAAACAATAAACTGAGAACGAAGGAGACTACCGGAAAGACTTGAGCAATGACAGTAATGATGGGTCTAGTGAGTAGGACGACAATGCAAATTATCACTACAGTTTCGGCGATCGAAAATTTGATTTAAACTCTTGCTGCAAAATTTATCAACAATAGAGAAAGCATGTTATTTAATTTATTAAAATTGAAAGTTCATGAATTTTTTTAAAATAAATTCTACACTATATTTAATAAAAGTTTAAATTTAAATATAAAATTTGATTAATTTGAAAGTGGATAGATGATACAAGGAACTGTTTAATTTATAAGTTTAAAATTATATGTATAGTATATATTTGCAATATATTATATTTAAAAAAAAGATATGTAGTATTTTTGAAAAAATATTTTTAGGTAGGTAATATTTTTAAATTTTCTTTTTTTTAATAATAAAAATAAAATATTTTTTATTTTATATTTTTAAATTTTCTTTTTTTTAATAATAAAAATAAAATATTTTTTATTTTTTTTGATATTTTTGAAAAAATTTCATAATTTTATAAAGGTTTGGTCCGTCTAATGCCAATTTTCTTCACGAATCGAAGCCAGCAGATACACCAACAAGAAGATAGGCTTGGAGTAGTTCATTTAATTGGTTGAAGTATGCCTCATGGAATAGATATTCCAAACTACATCACAAATTCATGTTGATTTTATGTTGTGTGAGAGCAATTGCAGCCAACTGACTATGTTCTACCCGATCAGAATAAAATAAACATTCAAATTACATTGAAACCATATCATCCAAAATCTATGATCACATGATCTAAAACCAAAAATCCATAATAATTTAACAAATGTTCTATGGATATAGTAGCTGAGAATCTGAAATTTTTTTATTTAATAAAATGATTCTCCAGATTCAGTTCCATTTTATGATGTACCCTGTGGAAGTTCCCTTGTTTACAACTATTTATGACATCAAACTCAAAATTAAGGAGGTGGTGGTTGATGCTGTAGTGGAGGAACAATACCTATACTTTAATTTTATGCCGTTGGAAAATCAATTATTTGCCCATCAATATGGAATTGGGGATAATTCAGATCTCATTCTCCGTGTTGTGCGTCCTAGTAATTTTAATTAGTAGCCAATAATATTAATTATATATGCTTTAAATTACGTTTAAATTAAATGTTTAAATAATTTACTTTATTAATATAAGCTTGCTGGTTTTTATATGTATGCAGAGTAGGCCTTTATGGGTTAGTGCTCATGATAGGAGTAACTTCTTGATGGTTATGAGGGATGAAACTGTTATGACCCTCAAATACAAACTCGAGGAGTTGATTCATATTCCAGCGAAGAAGATCTTGTTGCTTTACAATGGAGTAGAGTTGACTACTTATGAAAGCATACTCACATACAATATTCCTGATGAAGTTCATATTGATGCTCTTGAGTTATATGAAGTCCACATTCATGGAACACATGGACGTTATAGTGTACCAGTTCATAAGATGATGACAATTTTACAATTAAAGAACAAACTTCATACACTTTATGGTATTGACCATTCAGAAATTAACTTGCGGCTGCCTAAGATGACAAATTATCTTTCTGATCCTGTCACTTTGGAGGTTTATCAGATTACAAAAAATGGAACCAAAATATATGCAACTTGTGGTGGTATTTAATAGTTACTTCTATCTATCTTATATGCAATTCAGTTACTAGTTTGGTTTGCTTTTATATTGTACTTGTGCTGCTGTAGCCGGTAAAAGTATTTTATAGTTAATTAGTTCCTAAACTTTATTATAGATATTATTAACATTTTGTAGTTAATTAGTTGATAAAGTTGTCGTTATGAGTATTGATCAGTTTAACTTCAGAATGTCTTAATAACTAGAGAGTCTGCGTTTTCTCCTGTGCTTCCTCTTTGACCAAATAATTATATCATCCTGGTTGATCAATTCATGCATGTTAAAGAAAAATAGAACATCCAAAATGATGATTATAAAACAATAAATTAAAAGAAAAAAAAACACTTGTACATACCAAAGTTTTCTAAATCCATCCTAATTCGACCGGTTCAACTAAAAAAATTCGAAATGAGTCTCATGTCAAACTGGTCAAAATGATATATACGGTCAACAATGACTTGATGAAAAATTCAAGAATCAATTCGGACACAAAGTGACTCAGATGACTCGGATCGGATTATCCCAGTAATCCAGGTCAACAAACCTAATTTTTTCAGATTGTTTGTTGTTTGGAAGAACTAATCTTTCAAAAAAATTCATAGCGACGTGGTCTGCTACTATTCAATCTATAAAATCCAGTTATACAGACAAGACTGCCCTTATTACTCTCTTGAAGAGCAAGCAGGAGGCCCCACATTAGGATTCTCAACAGAGCCTGACCAAACGTAAAGGTGATTTTATAATTTAATTGGAAGAAAAACATCGGAAAAAGAACAAAAAATTGCGAAAAGTAAGAGAACTTTGCCAATGCGCTTTTAAATTTAGTTAACAATACAATGATTTCGATGAATGTATTATTTGACTAAAGAACATATCTAATTATTGTAAACAAAAATAATAAATTATTTATAAACATATTTGATAACATAATATAATTATTATATAATTATGAATTATTTAAATAAAGAATATGTCTAATTATTATATTTACTGGTAATTGAGATTTAATTAATCCATATCCAACTAATTAATGGATTTTATATTTATTGGTAATTGAAATTTAATGATTCCAGTTCAATTATAATTATTGTTATATATAGTGTTGGCAAGAATTTTCGGGGACGATTGAATTTGCTTCAAGGCAGCAGGTCTGTCTCGTCCAAAGTCAGGCTTAATTATTTAGAAAACTGTTGTAGTATTAATCCATATTTTAATTACCATTTAAACTTCCTTATGGGATTTTGTTTTTCTAGAATTAGAAAGGTAGTTTCACTACGTCTTTTCTAAATCTGATAGAAAACTTTCAAATCTAATGTTTTAGTATGAGAATTTTGTGAGATTTATATGGTTAATTTGCATTATTCATTTTTTTTAAGGTGTATAATGAAAATTTTAGAATTATAATATTTTTTTCCAGTAATTAGAGGGTTTAAGTGAGTATTTAAACACTAAATAGAGGTTAAGTGCAAAGAATATAATTAATGTTGAGGTTAAACTGCTTTTAAACTCTACAAAACTAAGAAAATCATGATTTATTTTGAAAACAAATTATATTTTATTTTTTTTTCAAATTATAATTCATCACAAGCAATTTAAATTTTATTTGAAAAATATATGATCATTTAAAATACAATTTTTTAAAGAAAATCAAAACTTGATTCCAAATCCACACTCAATTTTTCTACATATATCAGAATAAAAATTCTAAAATGTTTCATATTTGGATATACGACGAAATTTATAGAAATAAGAGAATTTATTATGTTAATATAAACATGTAATTGAATTTTTCATTTCTATATTAGGTAGAATGCATAATCCTCCTTTGGTACTGGATTTATTCTACAATTTTTACTAGATTGTGTATTTATAAAAATGAATGGGCGTAATTAATGAGATGTAATCCAAATAATAAAATACATTTATATTTTATGGTGAAATTTCATAATTGATTTATGAAAAATGCATATATTAAGTTAGACAATCACGAATCTTGAATTATAATTAATTCTATCTACCGTAAAAAATGGAATGGGAATACCTATGGTTAAAACAAACAAAAAAAATGAATGGGCATACAATGTTCAAGTAAGAGGAGTCTATGCATGATAATATGCTATCTAACAATTCTTTTGTGAATGATATTTGTCGAGAAAAAAAAGTACAATTCTTCATTGGCCAAGTTTAGGGAAATCCAAATATTACAAAAGGTTTGGTCCAATTTTCTTCACGAATAGAAGCCAGAAACACCAACAGATTCAGGAAATAGGCTCGGTTAGTTCATTTAATTGGTTGAAGTTGTCTTATGGAATTGATAATCCAAACTACATCACAAATTCATGTTGATTTTATGTTGTATGAGAGCAATTTAGTTTCAAGCCAATTGACTATGTTCTACCCGATGAAAATTAAATAAACATTCAAATTACATTGAAACCATGTCATACCAAATCTATGATCACATAATCTAAAACCAATAATCCATAATAGTTTAACAAATATTCTATGCATATAGTAACTGAGAATCTGAAATTTGTTTATTTAATAAAATGATTCTGCCATTCAAAAAAAAAAGCAAAATGATTCTCCAGATTCAATTCCATTATATGATGTACCCTGTTGAAGTTCCTTTGTTTACAACTATTCAAGACATCAAACTGAAAATTAAGGAGGTGGTGGTTAATGCTGAAGTGGAGGAACAATACCTATACTTTAATTTTATGCTGTTGGAAAATCAAGTATTTGCCAATCAATATGGAATTGGGGATAATTCTGATCTCATTCTCCGTGTTGTGCGTAGTAGTAGTTTTAATTAATAGCCAATAATATTAATTATATATTCTTTAAATTACGTTTAAATTAAATGTTTTTAATTGATTAACTTTATTAATATAAGCTTATTGGTTTTTGCATGTATGCAGAGTAGGCCTTTCTGGGTTACTGCTCATGATAGGAGTTACTTCTTGATGGTTATGAGGGATGAAACTGTTATGACCCTCAAACTCAAACTTGCGGAGTTGATTCATATTCCAGCGAAAAAGATCCTGTTGCTTTACAATGGAGTAGAGTTGAGTACTTATGAAAGCATACTCACATACCATATTCCTGATGATGTTCATATTGATGTTCTTGAGTTATATGAAGTAGACATTCATGGAACACATGGGCGTTATATTGTACCAGTTCATAAGATGATGACAATTTTACAATTAAAAAACAAACTTCATACACTTTATGGTATTGACCATACAGACGTTAATTTGCGGCTACCTAAGATGACAAATTATCTTGCTGATCCTGTTACTTTGGAGGTTTATCAGATTTCAAAAAATGGAACCAAAATATATGCAACTTGTGGGGGTGCTTAATAATTACTTCTATCTATCTTATATGCAATTCAGTTACTAGTTTGGTTTGCTTTTATATTGTAGTTGCGTTCCTGTAGCCGGTAAAAGTATTTTATAGTTAATTAGTTACAAAGCTTTATTACCCATATTATTTTCTGTAGTTAATTAGTTGATGAAGTTGTCGTTATGAGTATTGGTCGGTTAAACTTCAGCATGTCTTAATAACTTGGGAGTCTGCATAGCTTTCTCCTGTGCTTCCTCTTTGACCAAATAATAATATCAACCTGGTTGATCATTTCTTGCTCATACGTCATAATCCATAAAGATCACCAATGAGTTTGGAGTTTTTCACTAAACCTGATGATCTACCAGTCTGAAAACATAGTGATTGGCCTCTTTGACCTGTTCTGAATATAGCCAAGGGCCAAAGTTGAAGATTATCATCAACATAAAGACAGTGATTGAATCACAACTTCCAACAAACACTGACCAAATAGGATAACAGTTGAAGGCTATTTGCTTGATCATTTTCTTGATTAGAAAGAAGTAAGCCGACTCATCAATAGATAAGTAATTTTATTTTTTAAAAAAATTTAATATCTAATATAATAAAATAATAAAATATAACTTTAATTTTATAATAAATATAATTTTTGTACATTTAATATATAAAAAATATTTTGATTGTTTTTCTTCAATCAATCATCAATACACTAATTTGTTGTATTGAAAAATAGTTTCCGTTAGAATAATATATATTGAATATATTTTCTTTCTCATTACTTAAACTACTCAAGTTCGAGTTTGATTCAGCAGCGAATCTAAAAAATAAATTTATTAAAGGGACAACATAAATCATTCAATTTCATATCCCTTAAGAAAATTAAAAGAAAAACATCGGAAAGAAAATAAAAAATTTGTGAAAAATAAGAAAATTGTATTAATGCCTTTTTAATTCAGTTAACAGTTCAATAATTTGGATGATTGCATTATTTGATGACTAAAGAACACGTCTAATTATTGTAAACAAAAAATAATAAGTTATATATAGACATATTTGATAATATAATATAATTATTATAAATTATGACTTATTTGAATAAAGAACATATCTAATTATTGTGAACAAAAATAATAAATTATATGTAGACATATTTGATAACATAATATAATAATTATAAAATTATGAAATATTTTAAAAAAAATCTATAAACAATAATTAATGATATAATAATTAGTTAAATTCTAATAAAATAATCAATAATGTTACTTATTTTTTAAAATAGATATGAAATTCATTTTGAATTAAATGCATAAAACAGAAAATTTTAGCAGTAGCCTAATACACAATACAATAATAAATATTATAAGAAAAAAAACTAAAAATATATAATCTATATTACATTTATTAAAGATTTAAATTTAAATATAAAACTTAATTAATTTTAAATTAAATATAAAATATTTTAGTATATCAACTTAGTAAAATTGTACAAATGGTCTTAGTGGTTAAAGTAGACAGGAACTTAAAAAGTGTTAATAGCTATTATTAATTAGTTAATCACTCTTTTGTTTTTAATCTCTAATTTATTTGTAGCAGCACAGCAATTTGCTTATTTAGAAAATAATTGTTGCAGTAATTAATCCATATTTTAATTACCATTTAATCTTCATTTCAGAATTTTATTTTTTGTCTCCAATTAATTAGAAAGGTAGTTCACTACCTCGCTCTTCTATATCTGATAGAAAACTTTCAAATCTAAAGTTTGTAGCCTGAGAATTTTGTGAGATTTATATGACTGATTTGTATTATTATTTTTTTAGCTGTGTATAATGAAAACTTTATAATCCGACAAAATCTATATAAATTAATATCGTTAAGATTCATAAATTATATTATAGTCCATTTGGATAACAAGTATTTAAATTATAAATTTGAATTTGAGTCAAATTTCTTATTTGGATTATTAAAATTAAGTGAATTTAAATTTGATTCAAATCTCTAATGAAATATAATTCTACAAAAATTTAATATTTTAAATATTTTTTTTATCTAATTATTTTAAATCTATTATCTTTATTTTTAATCTAAATTTTAAATTTTTTACCCTCTCCAAACAAAAAATTTTTAAATTTTTACAAACACAACCTTAATTAAAAGATATATTAATTAATCAAGAATTAATTTAATATATTAACTCAAGTCCAATTCATAGAAAATTATTATATAATAAAAATTATTAATTTATTAATATTAAATTATAGAGATTTTATTCAGGAACGGAGAGAGGAATAGTCTGGGTGGGTCTGGTCACTCTACTAAAAATAAAATTTCATGAACTTATAGAAAAATTTTCATTTAATCTATTAAATTCAGTTTTCCATATAGATTTTTTTTTTTTTTTTTTCAGTTAATCCAAAATCACTTTTTACGCAGAAATTTTTTTTGGTCCATAACTAATTTTCTAGTTTAGTCCTTGATTTTATTGTAATAATATTTTTCTAAGAATTCGAGCGTTTCAACACTAATTAGAGATTAAACATAAAGAATATGTTTGGTATATTTGACCTCTACAAAACAAAAAAAAAAAGTGTCGACTTGTTTATTGCCCAAGTTTAGGTCTAAGGAAATCCAAACTTATATAGTTTTGATCCGTTCAACCCGTAATTTTCTTCGCAATCAAAGTCTCATACACCAACAAATCTAGGAAATATGGGGCAATTATTCATTTAGTTTGTTGAAGTATGCCTCATGGAATTCATACTCCAAAAATGCCATAAATCTTACAATGACAATCATAAATAGGCAATAGTTATTTTTCATGAAATAAATTAAACATTCAAATTACATTGAAACCATATCATCCAAAATCTATGATTACATACTGTAAAACCAAAAGACAGTAACAATTATAGTAGTTGAGGTTCTGAAATTGGTTTATTTAATAAAATGTTGCTCCAGATTCAATACCATTTTCTTGTGTACCCTGTGGAAGTTCATGAGCTTGCAACTGTTAATGACATCAAACTGAAAATTAAGGAGATGGTGATTAAAGCTGAAGTGGATGATCAATATCTAT
The DNA here is from genome assembly GCA_948193065.1 of Aleurites moluccanus. Taxonomy (NCBI): domain Eukaryota; kingdom Viridiplantae; phylum Streptophyta; class Magnoliopsida; order Malpighiales; family Euphorbiaceae; genus Aleurites; species Aleurites moluccanus. The sequence goes on along the minus strand of CANXYC010092965.1, from coordinate 49,437 downwards.
ACTTTAATTTTATAGAATTGGAAAATGAATTTGAAGCCAAATATTATGGAATTGGACCTAATTCTGATCTCATTCTCCGTGTTGTGCGTACTAGTAATTGTAATTTGTATCCTGTTATGTTAATTATAAAATGTTGTTTGATTACTTAACTTCATTAATATGAGCTTACTGGTTTTTGAATGCATGCAGAGTAGGCCTTTATGGGTTAGCGCTCATGATGCGAGTTACTGCTTGACGATTATGAGGGATGAAACTGTTATGACCATCAAATTCAAACTTGAGGAGTTGACAGATATTGCAGCGAGGAAGATTCTGTTGCTTTATAATGGAGTAGAGTTGAGTACTTACGAAAACATTCTCACATACCATATTCCTGATGATGTTCATATTGATGCTTTTCAGTTATATGAACTCCAAATTCATGGACAAAATGGGCATTATAGTCTAACAGTTCATAGGATGATGACAATTGCACAATTGAAGTACAAACTTCATACACTTTATGGCCTTGACCATATACAAATTAATTTGCGGTTGCCTAAGATGACAAATTATCTTGCTGATCCTGTTACTTTGGAGGTTTATAAGATTACAAAAGATGGAACCATAATATTTGCAACTTGTGATGAACCTTCATAATTACTTATATCTATCTTACATGCAATTTATTTACTAGTTTGCTTTTTATATTTTATAGTAATTAGTTCCAAGTTTTTATTATTCATATTATTAATATTTTAAGTTAATTATTAATAAAGATAGTGATTGAATGACAACTTCTAAAAACAATTAGAAAAAAATACTACTGACAGGGAAAGTGTAATTACATGACTTAGGTGGGTTACCAGATGAAAAAAATCATATTAATTTATAGAAAAAATTTTATTTACTCCATTTAAAAGCAGTTTTTTACATACAATTAATTATCGACCCACCTAAAATTAATTAAAAATATCATTAGTCTATAAAAAATATTTTATTTGGTCTATTGAAACTTAATTTTTTAAATAATATTAATTTTCAGCTCATCCAATATTAATTTTATGACTTCCTCCCTAAATATTAACCAAATATCAAAGTACTCATTGTCACAATAAAGACTTTTTAAATCATAAGCTACCTAATTTTTCAAACTCATAAGTTTTTATATAGGGTTTAAAATGATTTTTTGGATGAAAGCTTCTAATTTAAATTTTACTTAATTTTCATATATTTAAACAATAAATTTTTTTTACAATTCAATTTATAAATCCAAAATCATTAGTTATTAAAAAATATAATTATTTTATTATTATTATTATTATTATTATATAAACATTTTAATTATAAATTATATATAGAAAGCCCATTACTTGAATCTGGCTTATAATAGCATTTCAACTTGATGGTAAATCATTAAATCATTTGAATTTTGTGTCATTTTTTACTTTTTGAATAATATATATTTATTATTTAATTTTAAAAATTATTATTATTATTATTATTATTATTAAAGCTAAAATAAAATAAATATAAAATAAAAAAATTATCCCTTAACTTTCTTCTCATTTGAGTTTTTTTATCATTTTTATTTTTATATATTATTAATTAACCAGATAACTACATTTAAATTATACCAACTATATTTTTGAATTATTTTTAAAATTATAATTTATGAGAATTTATATTTATTTTAAGGATATTTAAATAAAGTAATGAACATAATATTTAAAGATTTTATATTATTTTAATTTAGATTTCAAAATTTTAATGAATTATTCAATTATTTATTTAAATATCTATTTATGTATTAATTTATTTTAAAAGTGTTATTTTTTATAAAATTTTATTCTTATTCTAAGAAAAATATAATAAATTATCTATGTTTTCCTAAATTATATTTAAGATTTCATTTTCTTTCTAAGAATTCTGAAATTTAATTTAGAAAACTTATTATTTATTAATTATTGTTTAAAGTATTTTTAACTATTTAAAGAAATATTTTGTTTTAAAGATTATGAGATATTTGAAGACAAATAATAAAAATGATTTTCATTCTAAAATAAATATTGTAAGTTTGGGATTCGAACTCATGCGTTTGAGAAATTATTTAGTTAAATGCTAACCATTTTAGCCATTACTTTTATTCAATTTGACTTATATTTATAGTAATAAGGTATAAGGTGTTTTAAGAAAAATATATAAAAATTTATTATTTTTAACTTTCCCGCGATTACGATCTACGAGAGTGGAGAATAAACTTTAACCGTTCCAGCTACCTTCCTTTCTTTGATATGTTTATATATATAAATTGTATATAGGCTTGTATGGACAGCCAATCAAAGGTTGTTCGGTTGGCAAAGAGAAAAGAGAGAGATAATCGGTGAGGCCAATTCACCTATTTTCGGCCACTGTATAGCCACACCGCCACCTCCACCAAGAAGCCCACCATCTGCCGAGTCGAGAGCTACAAGCCTTGTTGTCAATCGTCATCTGACAACCCTTCAAAGTCTGTGCGTCATCGCCGGCAAAGGAATCCAGTTGGGATATCAGTTGATTCCGGTCATATTTTTTAGCAAGGCTGGTACCATTTGAAAGTTCATGAACCCGAGAGTATTTTGATACCCAGTGAGGACTCCAGATGACACTGGAATCCAAAAGAGAAGGTTCAGTTCACCGCTACTTTCGAAACAGTGAATCTATAAGGCGTTGGGTAACACCGCCGATAGACTTGTTATCGGTCGGTCACTCGCGAGTGCACCCACGCGCCAATGATGGTTCAGCAACACCAGTCAGCTCCTTCCCACGGTGTATCGCAAATTCGAAGCTAGTTTGTGTGGATTCGACTCCAGTCAATATAAAACACTCTTCTATTTAAATTAATTCGATATTTAAATAATTGAAAAATGTATACACTGCCTACATTGATTGATACCATTAACTAAATAAATGATTTAATTATTAATATGGCATCATATAAATTATTGATGATGATTAATAGATAGGTATTCATAAACGGTGTTATTATCGTAAAGTTATGAGATTTTGAATTAATTTTAGTAACATATAAATTATGAAATATTTTTTCTTTTATGTTAGGATAGAAATCAAGTTAATTTATGAAAATTAAATAAAATTTAAATTAGAAAAGTATTTTCACTTAAAAGAATTAGAGAATAATTTGATAAAAATAATAAAAAATATTAGTGAAAATAATTAAAAAATATTTTAATAAAAATTAAAAAAATATTTTGAAATAAAAAAAATAATTAAAAAAATAAAAAAATATAAAATATAAATGATCCAAAAAATCACTAAATTTTAGTATTTTTCAATATGATTACTAAATTTTATCTTTTTCAATATGATAATCAAAGTTTTGATTGACGCGACATAATGATGCGACGGTTTTGTTTATATGGCAGTTTATGTAGCATGCTGATATGTTATAACATACTTAGAATTTGTATATGTGACACCACACATATTTTTTGGCCAAAATTTCATCTAATGATTAATGTATAAAATCATTTTGAAAATTTTGTTATTAATTTATAAAAATTTTCTTATTAGTAGTCAACTCAAAACTAACCCCAACGTTTAGTTATTTTTTTTTTTTTTTTGCACTTACCTATTGTATAATTAGAATTTTGAGGGTTATTTGCTAAGTATTTGTGTCAAATTATGAGCTCTTAACTTATAAAAGCTCAATTTTAATTTGGTTTGATTATTAAGAATTATTAGGAATTAAATAAACTACTTTTTAATTTAATTATTAAATTTATAAAAAAATATGCAAATTAAGTGGTGGGTGCCTAAATAAAAACAACTTCTTTTATGTCAAAACCCAATAATTGAAGCAATGTTTTCTTGTGTTCCTAAATTTTCTAATATCTATATTTATTAATAATATCATCTTGTTTTAAAAAAAATAGGTTAATTATAATGGTATCCCTACATTTTTTCATATTATACTAATATGTCCCTATAGTTTCAAAATTATATTAAAATATCCTTATATTTTACCATCGTTAAACAACAATGTCCTTCTGTCCAATTTTTTCAATTTTCCCGTTAATTAAATAAGAAAAAGTCAAAATTTGCTTAAAATATTTATTTTAACACCAAAATTACCCGTCACTTCAACTAATAATTATTTATTAGGAGATTTTAAGTTTTTTTTTTAGCTCATTAAATTTGAAAGCAAACTCTGAAAAGGGAAGAATATATGAAGAGAGAGAGAGATTTACTTTGATTTTAGCACGTCAAAATTGAAAGGAAGGTGAAGAAGTAAAGGGCAGAAGATAAGAAGAAAAATAGTTGCTTATTTACCTAAGATCGAGCGATTGAAGGTAATTTGTATTGCTTCAAAACAAAGGTTAATGTCCGTTTGATATGTGAGGATTTGATTTCGGCTGGGTATCTTAGTTAATTTTTGAAATTTGTTTTTTAGAAAAAGATGTCTGCAGGCAATGCATGGAAGAAAGGTTCTTCAACAAATACTGTGATTGTGACAAAAGGTGCGCAGTAAAAATCTCTAAATTTAAGAAGAACAAAAACAGACTATATTAGTCATGCCAAAATGGTATATGTGAATCTTTCCTAGGCTGGTGTAAGAGGGTTCTTACTCTAAATCATACTAACTATCAATATGCAGAAAGCCCTAATCTTATGAGGGCTTCTACTGTGAATCCTCATGATAATCATTCTGCAGATAGCCCTAATGTTAGTGAGTATGTTGTATCTAAGACTCTTTTTGAGATTATGGATGAAATGAAGATGTTGAAAGAAGAAAACAAGATGGTGTTGAACAAGTTGCAGGGTTTTGAGAATATGCTAACTTATATGAAGATTTTCATATTGGTGATATTTACAATTGTTGTTTTTATGTCAGAGATGAAGACACAATGAGATTAGAGTTTATATTGTATTATGTTGGGTTGTATTATAGGTTGGGGTTGGTGTAAGGTTGTTGAGTTATTAGTTGTTAGGTTGTATCTTGTACTTGTGGTAATAAATAAAAATGTTGGATTTGGTACTTACTTTTATTTATGTTTGTACATGAAGTTTTTTTTGTTTAATGGCAAAGCAATATATAGCAGTTGAAATATAAAGACTTGACAATTTATTATTTTAAAAACATAAGAACTTAATAGTATAATATTATAAAAACAGAGGGAAGTAACAATAGAATATTATTAAAACAGCGGGATATAACAATTGAATATTTTTGTAAGAAAAAATATATGTTTTGTCCATAATCAGTTTGAATTGCCACATGTATAGTGCAATATAATTTTTCATTCATCATTTAATATTCAATCTCAGAGAAATGTTGCAAATTAAAAATCAAACTTAATATTCCATTAAAAAGTTTAATGTTAACCACAAATACTTACAAAATATAATGAGACCCTATAAAACTTGGACAGTTTCTGGGTGTATGCTACTTTCAGGTTGATGTAAAGGGCTAGGTTGAGATTCAAATTTTTCAAATGGGGTTGCATTAGTTTCTTAGATAATTCCAGTTTGAGTCATATCAATTCCAATCAGCAAAATAGGTTCAGGTTGTTGTTGTTCTTCTTCTTGGTCTGGTTAAAGTTATTGTTCTTCAAACTATTGCTCTGCTTCAGGTTGTTGCTCTTCTACTTCTTGGACAGGTTGTTGGTCATCATCAAATTCATCTAACTCAACTATCACAGAAGGTTCATCAGCTAGATTATAAAATTCCACTCCAGGTCTAGCACTGTCAAGTGGTTCTACAATCTCATCTACATAAATTGGGATTTCAGGTCTTTCTCTGTATAGTCTAAACATTTCAAGTACATCCTCATCAATCCTTAGTATCATCCCATTACCACAAGTATATTGTACTGTCCTGGCTTGTAAACCCGAAAAAGCCTTATAGCAATCCTTAACTAGGTTTAACATTATCAATAAACACTTCATAGTCAGTAAAATTCAGAATCAATGCGTATGATTTTGCATATGCTATCTGCAATATCAAAACAACAATGGCAGACATCATAATTAGAAAATAACAATAATTGTAGGCATGAGGTAAAAAAAAAACTACAATATCTTAGTGGTAGACAAAAACTTACAAAATACAACCAAAAACTATTAATTTACAGTCTCAACATCCTGGCAACCAACTAACATCTGACCAAACTCATTGTATTACAAAAACCCTAACCTAACCTCCAAATATAACCAAACCCTAATATGTATGAATATGTATACTTCAAACAAAATAGTAATCAATCCCAAGATATCCAGTACATAACACCACAAAGCATGACAAAAAGATATATTTTTTAACCCATTTTTTTCAAACCCAACAATACCCATTTGCTCAATATACTCGCAAATTGCATCACTCATGAACTCAACATATACAAATTCTTCAAACAAATGTAATTTTAGCAACCCCAAACCATTAACTATTTAAAAAACTTTCACATTCACTTACCTCTATATTTATGTCTCTAAAAATATAGTCCAAGACAGATGAGTTTGCTTGAATTTTCACCCATAATGAGTTAAGAAAAAGTCGAAATAACTTTCTGAAAATTCACAACTGCAATCGCGAAATTTTATGCAAATGGGTATAGAACTGATGATATAGTTGAGAAAAGTTGAGAAAGAGAAGGAGATGAAACGTTTTTCTTGAAAGTAACTTACCTCCCTTATGTTTGTATATAAGAAAGGGCATAAAGGTCATTTAACATGGGTTAAACGGCTAAAAATACTAATTTTGGACAGAAGGATCTCAAATTATAACGGTGATAAAATATAGTGGTATTTTTATATAATTTTAAAAATATAGGAACATATTAGTATCATATGGAAAAGTGTAGGGTTGTCACTATAATTAACCCATAAATAAAAGTCCATTTAATGACAAGTCTTTTATTATTTATTTATATTTTGTATGTGGAGAAGGTATATCTACAGTATGACTAAATGCTTCTGAGAGCACCTTTGGATGTTACAAACTATTTACAGTTTCATTTCCTCATAGATTTCAATTTTTCCAAAAAATAAAAAAAAATAAGTCCATTTGCATGTGCATATAGGACCTATTAATTTATTTTAAACTAAAGTTATATGTTACTTGGTTAACTCCGTCAACATGAACCCGATAATTAAAACGGTCCCAGAATAGCTAATCAAATGGTCACCTGATACGCTAAAAACCTCGTTAACATCGGATTCCAAACAGTAACCTAACTCTATAGTCTATCCTTTCCTGTATCAACTAAGGCACGAAACGTTATTCATACACATGCCAAAAACTGATTGAGTGTATTTCTTCATTGTCGTGACCAATTCGACTCTCTCTTTTTCTAAAAATTAAATCCTTAAATACTATTTCCCTTCATCAATTGTCATTATCTCTCTTTTCTTATGAAGTTGCAGAGAATCCATAAACACTCTTTCAAGGTTCTTTCTTGTCAATTTTCATATAATGTTTTTAAGGTTTTCTTAGTTATAATGTTTTTAGGATTTCGTTAGTTTCTTATTTTCTAAATTTAGTGTTTTGTTGTTTTTCTTATAATACAGATGCAGATCTTCGTTAAGACTCTTACCGAAAAGACTATTACTCTCAAGGTTAAGAGCAGCGACATCATCTATAAAAGTCAAAGCCAAAATTCAAGACAAGGAAGGGATTTCCCCTGACCAACATCATCTCATCTTCGCCGAAAAGCAACTTGAGGACGGCCGTACTTTGGCCTATTATAATATCCAAAAAAAGTCTATACTTCAACTCGTACTCCATCTTCGTGGTGGTATGCAGATCTTCATCAAGACCTTGACTGGAAAAACTATTACTCTTGAGGTTGAGAGTAGCGATACCATTAATAACGTTAAGGCAAAGATTCAAGATGAGGAAGCAATTCCCCCAGATCAGCAAAGATTGATTTTCATTGGAAAGCAGTTTGAGGATGGTCGTACTTTGGCTAATTACAATATGCAAAAAGAGTCTACCTTTCACCTTGTGCTCTGTCTCCGTAGAGGGATGCATATTTTCGTTAAGACCTTGACTGGGAAGACTATCACCCTCGAGGTTGACAGTAATGACACTATTGACAATGTGAAACCTAAAATTCGATACAATGAGGGTATCCCACTAGACTAACAGAGGCTGATCTTCACTAGGAAGCAACTGGAAGATGGTCAGACTTTGGCTTATTATAATATTCAGAAGGAATCCACTCTCCACCTTGTGCTCAGGCTTCATGGGGGAATGCAAATCTTTGTCGAGACCTTTACAGGGAAGACCATCACTCAGAAAGTGGAGAACAGTGATACCATTGATAATGTGAAGGCGAAGATTCAGGATAAGGAAGGGATTCCTTCGGATTAACAAAGGTTAATCTTTATTGGGAAGCAACTGTCAACCCTTCACCTTTTCTTGCATTTGCATGGTGGAATTGGAATTTGTAAGATCATTGCATAGAGTATGTTTGAAAGCAAAATTGATCAAACTGAACCAAATTGACCAAACCAAACTGAAACCGATAGTTTCACAATTTATTTAGTTTGGTTTAGTTTAAAAATAGAGTAAATAGAAAATTCGGTTTGGTTTGCAATTTGAGTATTTTTTTCTCCGGTTTCAAACCAAACCAAACTAAAGTTATATATATATATATATATATATATATATATTATTTTATTTTATATACAACCACATATTTTTTAACCTAATATTAATTTAGATTTAAAAAAAAATATATTATCCATGAAAATTAACTAAAAATAAATAAAAAAGAATAATTTTTGAAAAAAAAAATATAAGTTTTGGATGGGTTAATTAATGGAATAGATAAGTTTTGGGTTGTACAATATTGAACTATTTTTTAAATTTATTTATTACCGATATTTTATGGATTTTTTCCTTAAATTTATAATAAAATAATGACGATTTGTAAAAAAAATCTTTGGTTTAAAACTGACAAACTAAAAATATTTAAATCAAATTAAACTTAATCAAAATCGATTGTTTGATTATAATGATGGTTTGGTTTAGCTTGAGAATTTTTCAAATAGAAAATATTGATTTGATTTGATAATAACCCTTCAAACCGAATCAATGCCACCCTTATCGTGGAGAGCCTAACGGTTCTCTTAGCTTATGGTATATGTTGTGAATGTGTTTAATTTCTTTCTTTTATTTGTGATTGGCCAGTTAAGGCCTTGTGAAGAATGTTTGGCTTTGCTTATCATTTAGTAATTCCAATCCATCGGTGCGTGTTTCAAATTGTTCTTTCGTCTCTATTCATCTTTCTTAATTATTTTCCAATTAGGGTGTTTTAGTGTGAATTTTGATTGCCAATCGAATGGTTTTGCTTGTCTGTGCCTTTCTTGTTGAAGTTTTCAACTTTTTTTTTTATATTAAAATTTTCTATTCCAAATAGAACCTTGTTCCTCCTCTGTTAAAGATTTCAACTTTTCTAGTTAAAAACTTTCTTTTTTCCAAATAGAACATACGTGCACAGTTTATGACAAAGCAAAGCAAAACATGATGCAAAAATATGAGATATTGGGTTTGATAAATTTGTATGTCATTGCCAACCAATTTGAGTATTTGTATTTGTTTAAAAAAAGGTTTTACTGAACGGAAAGTAAGGGAGTTGGATTCATGAAAGTCTGAAAATATATTTGGTAGGCTGGACTTATATTTGTGGTCAAGAGAAGTTCTCTCCCGTTTAAAATCATATCACTAATCCAAGTCTTTTTATTTTATTCTCTTTTTTATATGCTCCTCACACCATTTCTCTCTAACCTTATCCTCCTTTTATCTAACTTTCTCTCTTTAAACAAAGATCAGGTATTTTATCCTTATTCTTATTCTTCTAAATATTTCTAGTTTTTAATCCAATAAGTTTTTTTTTAATGTTCTTTTATCCTTATTAGTCTCATCTAACATTTCTCATTGGCATCATCGTCATCATCATTGTGTTTATGTATATATAGTCATATTTGGTATTTTATGTTCTTGATTTGAGGTTGAAATTTCTACCCTTTATTTTCCAGGTTTGTTAAATTGGTTGAATTTTTAATTTGAATAGGCTAATAGAAATTTTTGGAAATGAAAATCTTATGTTAATTTGTTCAATAGGCTGGTATTAAGAATGAAAAAAGATAACCCATCTTTGGCGATTTTTCTTGTGTTTGTTGTGTTGGTATGATTATCATTTTTCATGGACATTCAAATACTAGTCTGGCATAATTGCAAAAGTGCAAGTACCTAATTCCAATAATTTTTTTTGAACAAACTCTGCATTTTCTATACACAAAACAAAGATAGTCGTAATATGTTATATGTTGAACAAGATAGTAAATAGGAAGGTATGGCCTAGATGGTCCAAATGTCGTGAGATATTACATTTCATTATGGGTATCCATTATCCATTGCTTTCATCTATAGGACATGGCTCGTTTTTCCTTTCTTCTCTTTGCACATTTATTGTTCTTCAGGTTTGTTAGTTAAAAATTCTTGTTTCGTCCTTGAGTATAGCATATATGCATGATGAGATTTATAGATAACAAGCTCCTGTGAACTTCAAAAGGAAAGCTATTTACTAATTTCCAAACGAAGGAAAGATTTTGCCTTCAGTTTTCAATAACAATTGTTGTTGCAATTTGTAACCTATATAAAAAGGCAACATAAAGAAAATAGTAGCTTCACCATTATCTCCTTTGGTGAAGTCCATATATCTTACCATTTTCATAAATTTCCCATATCAAGACTATTTTGGATGTACTTGGTCATAATTTTCCTTTGAAGTCAGAAGAGTGATGATGTACAATATTAGCACCAACTTTGTTACAGGGAATTCCTCATTATCATTTATAAATGAGCATCAGATGTGGCATGAATGTGCATTACCTTGTGTGGTTTTCATTCTTAGTATATGTAAATAGCTATTAGCTTATTGTTTCTCTAAAATTATTTATTATGTTCTATATTTGTTGGTTCATGAATTCTTATGCACTGGCTTTGGGCCTTTATTGTTGTAGTCACCTTGCTGCATCTGTAAGTGTGCTGAAAGAAAAGGAAATTTTTGTTACCTCCATTGTTCATGTCTGAACTCGACATCCAAATTTCAACTGCCTTTGGTATGTCTTCTATTAATTTAGTAATATATTGTATGATATTTTGAGGCAACTGCTATCATGAAACAAATAACAGCAATACTTCTATCATGTCAATCAAATTAAGGTCCTTTTTACAAATTCAGCTATGAAAGTTGACAGCATTACTTGTTCTGAATGGATCCTGCATTGTCTCCAAGTCATTTATATAAAAATGAGCATGTATTTATATCCTTTGCAAGAAATATGATAGTTTTCATATACTATATATTTATTGTTTGCTTAGATCCATTCTCTGAGGCAAATGCTGCAGATTCAGGTGCTGGGGCTAAGGAATATGTGCATATACGCATACAACAAAGAAATGGTAGGAAAAGCCTGACAACCGTCCAGGGTTTAAAGAAGGAATTCAGCTATAATAAGATTCTCAAGGACCTTAAGAAAGAGTTTTGCTGCAATGGTACTGTGGTCCAGGATCCAGAGCTGGGACAGGTATTAATTTGCTAAACTAATTTCCTTCATAAGACATTCCTTTTTTGCTTGTATCCATTTGTGGATTCAAATGTTAGATTGTTATAAAACATTGTATTATCATAGGTTATTCAGCTTCAAGGTGATCAAAGGAAAAATGTTTCCACCTTCCTTGTTCAGGTGATCAATTGCGTTGCATACTTGTGTGCTTTTTAGTTTGTGGGATTTCTAAGTATCTTTTTGTTACATGGATTTGGTAAAATAGGCAGGTATAGTGAAGAAAGAGCATATCAAGATTCATGGATTCTAAGCAACAACAACAACAAAATTGATCCTTATGTAGATACAGTGTACTGCTGCTATATTTAAGCGTTAATATACGATATATGAACTCTTCAAAATCTCTTTCCCCACCTTCCTTCATGTATCATAAGTTTCTAGTTTTTCAGCATGGTTCGATAATTTTTGAACTCATTGCTTTGAATTTATATTCAACTATTAGATTATCAATTTTGATTATGAACCATTACAATATCAAATAGAAATTTATGTAGTGGCTTTAGTGAATCCAACCTTTCCTCTTTCATGCATTTTGCCTATTGTGTTTTATCCTTAAAATTTTGTAATTAGTTTGAATTTAGCAAATAAAATCAACAATGATCTTGAACTCCATTCTTTAGCTTGTAAATATATATTTAATTGAAGTGAGTCTGCTCTAATTCTGAGAACTTCTTATCAGTTCAAATTCTAGTTGAAGCCCTCGTGTCTTGGCAGGGGAAAATTGAGTAGTGGGTTGTTAGGGATATAGTTCACATTAACAATGCAACCAGAAATAAATAGTTGGTAATTAATTATGAATTGAACATTTTTTCAAATTATGAATCACATTATTAGGTCCCGCACTGAAAATTAAATCTCAAAGTGACTATTGATGAGATGTTTCAGCTGTGGATGGAAAGCAACAAACTTTCAAGAGTAATTAGAAGCCTCAAACCGTCTATATTTCTTATCATTGCTCTACAGCTAAAATTCTTCGCTTCCTCAACACCATATATTTTTTTACTCCAAAAGATACTTTTATCTTAAGAAGCAATGATTTCAAAACCCAACTCCCCTATTAATATATTAATACATAACCTACCCCCCTACTGCCTCATAATCCACCTCCTATTGGCAAGTTGGTGAGGTCTTTTTTTATCTTTTTACACCAAACTCCTATATATGGTTGATTCTGAAGATTCTTCTTCTGAGGAGACTACTTATGTGGACTCTCAAGGTAAATAATTCTTGCACACCACTACTACTTGTTAATGTTTAATTACTTACTATTTGACTTATGTTGATTTTTTAGTTTGTTTGGTTCAGAGAATAAGAGCCAAGAAACAAAACTTGAATTTTTTGAGGATGAGGAAGCACTTTGTAATTAGGATGTATAATCAGGTTAGAGAGAGGTTGGATTGTTTTGGGTCTTTTTTAAATTTTTTATTTATTTATATAGATTGGATTTCCAGTATTATATATAATAACAAAAAAAAATTGTGATAGGTGGTCTCTAATTGCTAGGAGAATTCCTAGAAGAACAACAGAGGAGATAGAGAAGTATTGGAATTCCAAATATTCAACTAGTGCATGAAACTACTATGTACAATTCCTGTACCGGAATAAGAAAGAATCAGTTTTGGAGTTTTGACAATTTAGCATGTTCTTCTCTTGTTTTGTTTGTTTAAGGGACTAGTTTATTCCAAATTTTTGTCTTGTAATTTTACTGTGTTTTTTTTTATTGCAAAGTGTGTGGTCTTTTGATTTTTTTGGATTGTTTGATCATTTCTTAGGATCAAGTATGTCCATCAGTCCATGTGACTGCCATTGTTGAGTTTCTTTTGCAATGTTCTTTTCCTGTGAAACAATCAACCTGAGATTGGAATTAGGATTTTCCATTTTCTTTTTTCATTGGTTGCCTCCTTCTGCAACATGTGATTTTCAGATAACATCAATGTCTTTTGGGATTTTGTTTCCAACTTTATATCTAATCCTATAAGAATTTTACTGTTAAGAACATGGGCTGGGCAGAAAATTGTGTGTCCATTTGCTTGGATTTGCCTAGTATTATCGTGTTGTGGAGCTCAGAACCCTTGTCATTTTTGCCAAATAGTTAGGATGTAGCAAGGAGAGAAGAATTGATTAATAAACAAATAATGAGATGCATTAGTTCAATCAAGTCGGCTGATAGATATGGCATTAAGCCTATAATGTTCCATTTATTGATATAAAAAACTAAGAAATATGAAATAATGAATCCTTTCTTCCAAGTTGGACTTTTTATTACGAGATCCAGCAAATAGATAGAAACTGCTTAGGCAGAGTGGAGAGAAAATTGTCTAGAAAAGCAAAGAAAGTGAGACAAATTCACGACCAATAAAACTTTTCATGGGTTATATGCTTAAGAAAATATCTAACGTTACAAAAAATTCAATCCGTACAATATGTAACTTTCTTTATGAATTAAGGCCTGGTCACTGCCTAACCTACAAACAAGTCTACGGCAGAAGAACATGAAAGTTATGTTTTGCGAGCAGAGAAAACTTCAACAGTGCCAGGATTGAATGATTGGTATTAGCATTGAACAATCTCGTACATTAACACCCAACTTTGCTACTAATGCACGTACATATTTATACTAGAAAGGTTACTTGCGCGATGCTGTAAATTTAACATTAACATATAAAATTTTAATTCCTTTAATAATTATGTATTTTAAATTTAATTAATTAGTTAAATATAAATTTAATTTAATTATATATATATATATGATCGAGTACGTATCTTATAAAGCAAAACATTGGGGCACTCATATAGAACCTGCAGCACATCCTACATGACATTCCAAGGGATATATCGCCCTTCAGAAGAATAAATATAATTTCATAGTGCGCATTGTATTAACAGAAAAAAATAGAATTTTGCCTAAATAAGTATAATACAATATATTCAGCTATAGAAATTATCAATGACAAAACATATAAAAGTTGTTACTACATTTAATTAATCAAGAAGAAAGAAATCAACCAAACATAGCAGTACATAATGTAATTGTTGGTGATCTTTACAGCCTCAATTTCATATTTGCAAGCTACTGATAGTGATCAATTGAGCTCGAAATAGTCAGGAGTTTATAAGCTAATACATCTAACTCGAAGTACCAAATAGGCATTTGCTTATTGAATTATGTATTGCTCTGTTTGTAAAACTTGGTGTCAAGTACTTGCTTACCACACATTGCACAAAACCGTAAAAATTTTATAACAATGTCAAAACTAATTGAAAAGTAATAAATGTGTCAAACCATTGAACATGTTAGAATCAGAAAATAATCAGCACATCAAGTTATATTACCTTTGGTATAAGCATAGTTGTGACAGTACTCAGCATCTTGATGTATTTATCTATTGCAAATGGTGCACTTGGTATTTCCATAAGGAGTCCACCTGCAAGCAAGATGAATTCCAAAAAACATAGAATTACACTATCAAATTCATGAATTTGAATATCTATTATCATGAAAACACTAATAATGTTAATAAATGAAGGGTCTGGGAAAAAAATGGCATGTGAAAATTCAAGGTAACTAAATCAACAAAGAGAAACGTCAAACCCTAATTGAAAAAGTTAACAAGAAATAAGCAACTTGTACGCATTATAGCTTTGATATGCTCATATGCATATACAATTTTGTCAATCCATATTACATCCTATAATTGTTATATATCAAATGCATATCCTTTGCATTAAGCAACACTGAATTTCTAGTTCATAACTCATAAGCTCTGTTTTATCAGTACGTTATTAGTTTACCTAAACTACTCTAATGAATTTTATTGAACTAATATAAAGAAAAAAATAGCTTCAGGCATTGAACCCCAAATATTCTTGAAATCCAACAAGTCTTGAACTCCAATAATTTCTACAATTTACTTTCATATACCATTTACAAACTCGCAATACTATTAGAAACATCTAAAAAATTTAAAGGAAAGAGGAAAATAAAAAAAAATTAAAGGAAAAAGGAACCTTTTTCTTCTTAGAGAGGTGTTTGTTCTCGTTGATCTTACTGCCGCCACCTTCGGTGGTGTTGCTGGCTCCTTCCTTCCACTTATTAGGTACTATCACCTTTGATAATTTCTTTTCACATAAACGAAATCAACAATCACAACATTAATAAAAAAAAAAACTAACAAGATAATCACTAACCAAATTAGCAGAAAAAAAATTAATTGACTGGAGATGAGAAAATTACATTTATCTCATACTATTATTATTCCTTTGCCAAAATCGAAACCCTAGTTGGAATTCCCCTGACTCGGATGACAAAGAAAGGCACAGGATATATCCAAACCTGATTTTTCAAGATTTTGTTTAACTGAACGAATTGACTAAACTATCCTTGGTGCTTAAATATAATTAAATAAATTATTATTTAATTCTTAAAATTTAATTTAATTAACAAGGTAATCTCTCTATTTGATAAATTAACTAATCCTAAAATTTTATTCCGTCTAATTAAATATTCCTTCTGTCGTTTTTACAGTTAAATTCATGTATAAAAACTAAAACACGCCTTATTTTCAACTAAATTTTCCTTTTCCACTTTGCGCTTTGTTTGGTGCACTAATTGTTCCCTTATAATGTTTGGTTCTCTTATTTGACAAGGGAGAAAAATCAAATTCAACATTAGAGATTCAGTAGCAACAACACTATTCTTAAGAAACTACACCAAAACTTGATTGCAAAAAAGGTGAATCTTTATTCCCCTACCCCCTGTAAAGTCTAACTTAATATTTGATTTCTAGAATTTAGTACATATCCATTTAGTCAAAAAGCTGGGATGGTGAGGTTTGTACTACTCCTAAAGATGAAAGTCGTTTAAACCCTCCATTACAGGGCAATTCAAGAGCATTTTTCTTTGCAAGACACATATAGATAAGAAGAATAGAGTTTTGGTAATTGCAAGGACAGGCTACTTAGGGCAACGCCTATTATAAAGCCTTTCATAACCTTACCATATTGTTTTCACCTAACTCTTGTTCCTCTCCTCAGATTTTGCTTGATGTCATTCCTCACTATTTTACTTTACCACGTCAATTTACAAACTAGAGAGGGATTTCGAGCAATCTCAGATGAATTTTGTGATGGCCGAGAGATAAGCTAACTCAACTCATCATTTCCTTCTATTTCTCTCCAAAATGTAGAGAAATTTTTTTTCTCCTAAAACCTTAATAGGGAAATATCATTTCCTTTGATTCTTTTTCTTTTCTTTCTCTTATTAGGTAACTAAACAAAGGAAGTTTCTTTAATTTATTTCCTTTTCTTTTCTTTTCTATGCATTTCCCTCAAAGCAAACAAAGCGTTGAAGAATGAAGAACACGCACTAGGGATCTCAGCAACGATGGAGCGAGTGCGGCGGCAATCGACTGCGAGGATTAGATTGGCAAACAACTAGCAAGTGATTACCAGTTATGGCACGATGATTGAGGCTAATGACTATATCAGAACTTCAAAGGACTTCAATTGTTGCCGATTTCAACAGCAAAGGCGATCGGCGACGCTGGGTTTCAAGTTTTACTTGTTCTTCTATCAATCATTATGCCATCATCAAATGCAAAAGTAGAAGATAGTATCTGTTTTTTTTTTTTTTTTTTTAAATAGAACCATTTCGTTGTGTTCTTTCAAAAATGGAATCTCGATCTCCAAGTATTATCCATTGTGTTCTTTTTTATTATTTATTATTAGCAATTTCACATAATGAGTTTTGATTCTTGAAGTTTATATGATCTACCTTTGTCAAATATATGTTTTATGCTTTCATTTGATTTCATGGGCAAATGATTTTTCATTGTCATACTATCTCCCAAAGTGCAATAGTTTGATTTATTGTAAATTTTGCATATTGTTAGTAGGATCCAAAATTTGGTCTGAATATGTTCAATCTTTTTCGTAAATTAATGATATTCTTGCACTTGGAGCCATTAGAGAGGGTTATTAAGGGCATCATAAAGTTATTTTTTTTATTTATTTTTTATTTACCTTTCAACAGAAAATTAATAAAAATTTAAGTTTTATTTAGATCAAGAATATTTAAAATCCATAAAACTTGTTAAATTCATTGAATTATAAACTATGAAATGTGAAATGAATGTAATTAATAAAAGGAAAGTATATATAAGTACTATGTGATTTTGCATTTTTAGTATTAGATGCTCGTGAAATTTTTTGTAATAATTTGGGCTATGTGGTTTTTGCCGTCAAATACTTTAAAGATATTTTGCCTAACGATGTTAAAATTACTAATGTGTCATTCATATGGTGCCACATCGAAAATAAAAAAAAAAAATAGATAATTTAATTTGAATTGACAAAATTTTTAATAGAATTTTAAAAATAAAAAATAATTTATTTTAATTTATTTTTATTATATTATTTTATAAATTTAATATTTACAACTAAAACAATTAAATAGCATTTTATATCAACTATTAATATCAAATTATAAAATTTTTAATTGATAAAATTTTATACCAACTTTTAATAATTAAATTACAAAATTTTTAGTTGACAACTAAATTTTTTTTTATATTTTATAATAAATAATATAATAGAATAAATTTTTATTAACTAAAAATTTTATAATTTGATTGTTAAAATTGGTATAAAATTTTGTCAATTAAAAATTTTATAATTTGATATTAAAAATTGATATAAAATATTAGTTGGTTTAGTTGTAAATATTAAATTTATAAAATAATATAATAAAAATAAATTAAAAATTTTGTTTTTAATTTTTAAAATCCTATTAAAAATTTTATCAACTCAAATTAGATTATCAAATTTTTTATTTCTGACGTGGCGCCACATCAGCAACATGTCAGCAATGACATGGCTCCACGTGAATGATATGTCAATAATTTTAACGTCGTTGGATAAAATGTCTAACAGCATAAATTACAAATTTAAAATTATTATAAAAAAATTTATAGACTTTGAATAATAAAAAGTACAAAATCACATGATACTTATCTATATTTCAATTTTATTATTTGATATGATAAATGAAATCCTAAAATTTATTATTACATTTTCTCGTAATTCATATTTAGTTAAACAATTAAATTTCATAAATTTTAAAAATAAATTACTAACTTATCATCACTTATGCATTACTTCTACCATCTATTACTTTGCATTCTCACACATGCAATCTATTTTAACAATTTCTTTTAACTCTCATGATTTTATAAGCAATATTATAATTTATCTCATCACAGAAAAAATAAAGACTAATCATTTTTAAATTTTCCAAAAATAAAAGTCAAGTTTAGAATTAAAAATTGCTCCCTCATATTGTCCTTGCAAGAATCACACATACTGTTCATATGAGTATCAATTTTGAGGTAGAATTGAAAAAGTGGTTAATAAAGTATTACTAGTATGGATATTTATAAATTTACTCCAAATTGTAAGCAATGGACTTCTAATCCATATGGTTTGAAATCTTGAACAAGAAGAAAAACTACTCTTTTACTTGACTACTAAAATAAAGATGATAATTTTGAAATAATAAAAAATTATGAAATTCCTCACAATAAAATAATGGAGTATTTTGCCAAATCCGATCTCCCAGTTGGGATTTCAAAACCCTCATTTTTTATAAAATTTGGCATATAATAGATTTTGCAATTCTATGGATTTCTTTCTCTCTCTTTTTTCATACCAAATGATGGATTTAAATAAAATCTATAAATTTTATATATTTCCTCGTTCAAATTCTCTCCTACCAAATAAGACTTAAATGGGAAAGGCTAATAAATTTTATAAAACTAAAATTAAAGTAAAATTTAATTAATTTAATAAAATAAAGAGATCACTTCATTAATTAGATAATTATTATAGAAAAAATAATAATTTACCAGATATAATTTTGTTTATTGAAAAACAATTTTTTTAAGGAAATTTTTTTTTTCTATTTTATAAATCATTATTATTATTATTTATCAGTTTAGGCCTTGTAGCAATAGTTTTCATTTTCTAAAGGAACAATATAGTTCTTAATTAGAATGGGAGGTAATATAACTGATAAATTTTGAATTACTAAAATGGATACAGAAAATCCAAAGTCAAAGAATTTTTTTAAGGTAAAGTAAAATAAATTAAGTATACAATTTGAGGCAATGAAAAATAAAATAAAATATGAACATAATACTTATTTTATGATACATAAAATAATTATTTTTTACTCATATTATAATCAAAAATTATTTTCTAAAAAATTAAAAATTATTTATTTTATACAATAAACTGTTATATATTTAAAATTTCAATCAAAATTTAAAAATATAAAATTTATCTCATAATATACAAGTACTTATTTAGAGATTTATAGCAATTTTTTCATATATTAAATATTATTATCATATTTTTCAAAAATAATTTTGTGATACAAAACAATGTATTTTGAGGTAAAAAAAAAATTGAAAATGAATAAGGTAGGTTTGTAATTGTGTTTTGGGAGCTTGTTTTGAATGTTAATACCGTGATTTCAACTAAAATTTTTAATTGGAATGATATATTAATTAAATTAAAATATATAATAATTTTTTAAAAAAATTAAAATAAATTTATAGATCAGTTAATATTTAAAAAAAATTATTTTTTTCTAATAATGGAGGATTGCAGTTTTTTTAATTTTTTTAAATTCTAATTTCATGATTATATTATATAATTTTTTTATTTTTAAAATCATTTAGTAGAGACGTCTCGAATTAAACTCCAACCAGAATCAAATGTTTAAAAAAACTTAAAATTTAAATGAATTTAAGGTGGAAAATTTTCTTTTTGTTTGAGTTCTCTTGTGTTAATTGTATAATTCATTTTCTTCATTTTTCTTGGGTTTATAAAGATAGAGAAAATTTTATATTTAAAATCTTACCCAAATTAAAATATACACTCTCCTCTAAATTAAATTTGTAATATTATTATGCATAAAAGAAGTCTTTTATTGCTCTTGCTAGCTCAAACTTAAAACTCTGCCTATGTTACTAAACACATGACACCTAGTTGGAATGCCAAAGAATACAATTTTTAAAATAATTGAATAAAATAAATAAAATAAAATTCCAATAATGCAATACAAAGATAGAACAAAAATTACAAATTTTAAATTCATCTCAAAATATATAAAAAAGAAAAAAAAATAGTAAAAAAATCTATCATATCACTTGTTCTGTTAGACTGTTACTGATCAATCCCATGGACTCAATGAGCACTCCACAGGCAATGTTGGGTACCTCTCGGTGTCTTTACAATAATCATAAATTACAAGGTTTCTCTGGACCCAAGCAAAATCCATTTTCTGTGAATCAGAAAGATGCCAAGCTTTATATTGATCCCACCAATTCTGGGTTGTGGTAGATACACATGCAGGGTATGGATCTTCCCATTGGCAACCATCAACACTAAAGTCTTTATAAGAGGACACAAAGGGAGCCTTTTTCCAGTCTGTCTTCTCTAGCCCACCTCTTGTGGCCCACTCATCTGCATTCCAAATACTGGAGAATAGGTACATTGGCTTCTCATTTGGGAAGAAATTATTGGACTCTCCATTATTCTTGTGTACTCTTAAGGGAATTCTATCGACAAAAAACCTGTCATTCAATGGGAAATTCAAGATCTCAATTGGGTATATGATGGGTACTATTAGACCATTAGATTTTGGTTTCTTTTATTCCTTTTTTTGGTAGATTTGAAATTCTTAAAATATAGTCAGAAATTTGAATTTTTAATTTCCAGCATTATAAGGTACACACTGCTGCTAGACTAATTGCTAATGGCTTAAATTGAAATGAAATTGAAATAACTTACACAATTTGGTGATTGTTCCAGAGAATGGAATAGGTGTGGAACTCCTCGGTAGGATCGAACCAAAGCATATGCCTCATTTCACGACCACCAGTCCCATTCTTGTACACATTTGTCTGTATCAAGTAGGGTTGTCCAGTTCTATTCCCCAAGAACTCAAAATCCAACTCATCCCTTGTTGGCCCTGCCCCATTCTCTGTACACATCTACAAAAATATATATTTTTTTTTTTCAAAAGTAAAGAATTATTGAAACTTTCTTGATTGCTTGTATCAGTCAAGATTCAAGAATAAAGACTCACATAATAAGCTGTCACTACACCAGCTGAATCACCTCCAACCAATTTCAACTTCATACTAAACCATCCAAATCTGTATTTTTGCCTGGTTTGAAATCCACAACCTATTCAAGAAAAACCAAATATTAATTTATAAAGAAAACTAATCTTAAAAACGAAGCAAAGGAATTTATATTTAAACTAACATTGATTAAAGAATCATAAATGCTCATGTCAGTGTTTGTACATAGATATATTTACCTGTTTCCTTGTCCAAAGAGAGATACCAGATCTGACCATCTTCAGATGTTTTGAAATGATCCTCTGACCACATAATACTAAAATTGTCTTCAAAAGATCCTTTGGACACAGCTGCTTCAGATGATATAAAAGAAGCAGCTGCCATTAAAGCTGCAATGAAGAGAAGAGCTGTCATTGGAGAAACCCTTTTCTCCATTTTGTGCTTCAAGAGAGATCTTATTGGAGGCAGAAAACAAATGAAGTTTTCTCAGCTATGGATCCTCAGAGTGACTATATGTAATAAATGATCTGCCTTTGAAAATTGGAGTGTTACACATCAAGGGTAGAAATGGAATCCAAGTTGACATTTTTTCAATTGTTGATCAATTATTTGGTTATCAATTATCATCAAATTTACAATTTTACCCATATGGTAGGAAAATTCTTGGCCTTGGTCCTTATAGTTAGGGGGTTAATAGATGGTGATCATTACACTAGTATATGGAATTATAGAATTGAAACCAATATGGGTAATTTGGGAATTTGATAAAATGATGCCATGAGGAATGAGGAAAGAAGAAAGCCAGGCTGCCCCCAATGGGGTTTTATAAAAATGAAAATGAAGATGGGGTCCACAATCCACGTGTTTGTGTGTATTAGAATAAGATTTGTCATGCAACAATCAGAAAGTTCTTAGATTGGACAACTGGAATTTGCTAAGCAGCATATTATAATTGTAATATGTTAAAATTAAATTGCCCAATAGCCAATGGCTTTTCACCACTCACTGGGACTAAAAAGAAACAGGCTTGCAATCTAAGGGTTACTTTAGCTTAATTATAGTCAAAAGAAAAAAGAAAAAGGACTTTGGCATAAGGAATTTCTTTTTAAATATATTTCTCTATAAGCCTATTTTATTGGTTTTGGTCATTTTCTGTAACTTGAATGTTTTACTTTAAAGTAGCAAATCCATAGTTAATCACACTAAAGAAGATTAAAAAAAAAAGGGAACTTTTACTGGGAAGCAGAGCTTTCTTTCTTGGTAATAAACATGGCCAGCATGCTAAATCACATTGACCAAAAAACAAGGTTATTAGTACTTCAGGTTACAATTACAAAATAATGACATCCTCTATTCCTCTTCTTCACTCAGGTCCAATCTTAGACAGACAGTGCATGTGGTCCAAATTGAACCAGCTGAGAGCTGATGACAAATAAGCTCTCTTGAAACAGTTATGGATGTTTTATCCCATTTGTGTTTAATTTATTGTCTCATACTTTTTACGTGCTATGTTATTTATATTTAAAATATTTTAACGCCTAATATGTTTTTATTATATTTTTCCCTAAGCTATTTTTATACATGTTATAGATATGGATTATACATAATAGGGTGTAGAAACTTATACACATGATGAAATATTTTAACTAATAAAATTTTTTTATTTTTTTTAGTGAAAATATATTAATATTTTTTTATTTTATGTATTTTTATTTAATTAAATTGTGGTTTATATTCAGTGTAAATAAGTATTTTTCAATAAAAATAAAATCCTAAAATATTCCACAACCGGGTTAAAGGCTACCACTCTTTCTTAGAGCTGACAACGAGACGGATTTAGAACATGTTTTATTATTTTTATCTTTGTTTTATATGTTAAAATCTCATTCTATCTCCATCTCATTTTTTAACTAGTTAAAATTTTGATAATCATCCTTATTTTTATGGATATTGGAATTCTCACTAGATCCCATAGTGCACGATTTTTTTCATATAAAATATATATTTTATTTATTCATTTTTTTTAATTGTATTTAACATTAAAAAAAGTAAATAAATTAAAAAGTTTTCAATAAGAAAAAATAGATATTTAATTAAATAAATATAATTATTTGATAAATTATTAAAATTTTTTACTATAATTAAAAATTTTAATTTTAAAATTTTTTATTATAAGATTATACTCTAAAAATTGATATTCATTAATCGATATTTTAAAATTTAAATAAAAATAAACATTGATCATAACGTATAAATTATAACAAATTGTGCTAAATTATTTAAAAAATAATATTATAAAATTAGTAATTAGCCATTAATTAAATATCTATATTTCAATGTAAAATAATAAAAATTTAAATCTCTTATATATTTTTTTTTATTATTATTGTTATTATAATTAAATTTCTTTTATAATTAATTATTGATAACTTAATTACTTAACAAAATATTTAAGTTCAATCATACTATAAAAAAAATAATTATTTTATATATATATATGATGGGACGAATTCAGGACAGATTATAAAACGGGACATATAATTTTCATCTTCACTCCATAGTCATTAAAAAATTTTGAATTTTCTATCTCTATCCCATTCCCTAGTAAAAAAAAAATAATAATAATAATCGTTTTGATCGAGATAGGATAAAATGACTCTCTACTGAATTAAGACATTTTGCCATCTCTATTCTCTCTCTGTAATGCATGCACTTCTATGCACTTCAGGTTAGAAGTGTTCATGGATTGGGTTGGTACGATTCGCCACCACATTCATTTCAACCAATAAATTACGAATTAAAAATTTATTAATCAAACACAACTCATGAAAAAATTAAAACCAATCGAATCCAATTCATAATTACGAATCAGATTCGATCAGATTATACAATTTTATAATATATAGCTTGTGTTTTTTTATTATTTATTATTCTATAAAAAAATTAAAATATAATAATATATTTAACCATAATTTAAAGGATATAATAATATAAAATTAAAAAGGATATAATTTATTTTTAAAATATGAAAAAAATTAATATAATATGTCAAATCTCATGAGTCAAATAATATTTAAAAACATAAAAGTTTTTCTTTTCAAATTTAAAATTTTTAAAAGGATATTTAAATATTTATTTTAATAATGATAAATTATTAAAAAATTATTAAATTTAATAAAATATGCATTTTATATTTATTATTTATTTTAAAATAACTTAAATCTAATTTTTAGATTATTAAATTAAAATATATATTTTAATGTAATTTTTTTTCGGCTTATAAAGAGAATAATGAAAATATAATTTTTTTATTTTTTAAATAATATATAAAAACTAATAATTATATATATTTTTTATGAAACATTGGCTATTTAGAAAGTAAAATATCTGAATTAGTAAATTCAGATACAATATAAAAAAATAAATTATATTTATTAATACTTAATATATTTAATATTAATACTCATATAAAATTATTATAAATAGATTACATTTAAATTAATTTAAATTTTTTAATTTAGACTATATAAATATGTACGAGCTGATTATATATATATATATATATATATATATTTGAGTTGTATCCATATACGGATTGACATTGTAATATTTTACTCAATTTATAAAATATAAATTAAAAAATTTTAAATTAATTTAACATATATAATATTCAACTCAATTCATAAAATGTGAATTTCAAATCAATCCAATCTACAATACTTAATAAATTATGATTTAATTAAGAGTTAAATTAAATTGAGTCCAATTAGATTGAATTGGATTCAATTAGATGATTTATGAACATCCCTGCTTCAGGTAATATAGCGACGCAGTTGCTCCTGGCTTCAAGACAAAACCAATGCCTTTAAAAATGGATGCCTGTTATCACTCGTTCCATTCTACGAGATAAAAGGAATAGATTATGATCTATATTTTCTTTTTTATCAAATGATCAAATGTATTCTCCTAAAGTTTACATGTCAATGGACATCAATTTTTTTTAAATAAATTTAAAAATTTATTTCAATATTTAATTTTTATATCTAAAAATTACCCCTTAATATTTTCAATGATTAAATTTTAATCAATAAAAATTAGACAAATTATCATACCAATTAAACTAATTATTAGAATTAGTTGAATATATATATAAGGTTAAAATTTTAAATTTTAAGAGTATTACATCCTTCAAAATTTTAAAGAAAAAATACATTTTAGTCCTTAAAATTTAATCTCATTAACATTTATATTCCTAACTTATACTTTAATTCTTCCGTCAATTTAAAAGTTTTTCATCCATTTTACTGTTAAAATTTATAAAAATCTATAAAAAAAATAAAATACCCTTCCTTTACACTTAAATTCTCTGCTCCAACCTAGAATTTGTCTTTTTCATCTAATTACTAAATTGAAAATTTTTCTTAACCAGATAATACCACAAACCAAATAAGAAATCCTCAATCAAATACTCAATACAGATAATTGATACCATATAATTTACAACCAAAAGTTGAAATTTTTAAGAATGAAATGAAGAAAATAATCAAACCCAGTAACTCTAAAATATAAATTAGAACTATTAGAGCTCATATCGAACAGAAACAATGCACCGTTCTCCAATAAAACTATACTCTCCTCTAGCAAATATGGACTCCAACAAGCATCCACAACCGAGCAACTCTTAAAATTTTTGTAACCAACATAATCCAAAACAGGTCTTTCACTAATTTCAATGTTGAACCAATGCACAGAAGATATAGTGTAAACCAACAAATACCCAATAGTATCGAAGATGCATTACCTTCAAAAGAGCCAGAATCTGCAACTGGGTTCACCAAAATATTCACAATCCTTTGATTCAAACTCTTGTTGGCAGTAAAAAACATGACTTTTTGAATCTCCAGCTACATTGACCACAACACAGAAAATCCGTTAGAAGAAAAACGTGCTTCAGAGTTCGCGATAAGAGCGATCGGAGGTCTTGACTTGCACAACCATTGGCCACAATTGCTGGCGAAAAGAGAGCAAATCAGCCCCAATGCAACGAGTGAAGTTGTGTTGAGTAAGAAGTCGGGCGAATTTTTATTTCGCCTGAAATTGATGAATAAATGAAGAACCCGCAATAACAAACAAAATCAATTTCATAAACCCACAACAACAAACAAAATCAACAATTTCCAACAAATCCAGATTGCTAATACACCTCTACCGTCACCGTAGCCATCGTCTGGAGTAGCAATTGACGACGATTCAAAAGAACAGCGGCTGGCAGTGGAAACGCGACTAGCTGGTATGGCTCGATCTCGTGATTCGCTGGTTCGAGCGATTTGTTGTGCCATCAATGGAGTCTGGGCTTGATCGGACACGCGCAAGGTATGGCTCGATCTCGGTGAGGACGGTGAGAAGCTCTTCTCCGATCTTGATGATGGCCATTTCTAGCCATTCCTTTCTCTGAAAAATCTTTTCTTTATTTTCTTTAGTCAATAGAGGAAAATCTTGATGGTGGGGTATTATTGTGTTTTAACTGATTTTTTTTTTAATTTTTTTAATTTTTAAACGGAAAAGTGAAAAAAATTATATGGATAGATTATTAAGAATTAAAATATTTATTTTTAAAAAAATATGAACTTAAACATTAATTAGAATAAATTTTAGAATATAAAATGTATTTTTTAAAAATTTTAAAAGTGTAAACATTAAATATATTTAAAAAAGTATTATGTTGTTTATACAACCAATTATGTTGAAAAATATAATGATTAATAACATAAAATCAACATGACTTAAAATTTTAAATTAAAAATAAATTTTATACTACTGAATTTATAATAAGAAATCTAATTAGTCTTAATTATCTTCCAACAAAGTAGGTTGTTTAAATATTGAAAATATAAATTAATTTATACAAATACATATACAAGTATAAATCAAACCATTAATATGTAAAAATAAAGAAAATTAAACTAATAAAAAAATCAAAATAATATTTAATTTGAATGAATATAAGAGATTAATACTATAAAATAAATATTAAAATAAGAAAAATAATAATATCATGATCATGTATTTATAGTGAAATTATTTATTATAGTGATTATTGAAATGTAAATTAAAATATAATTAGAATATAATTTCTATTTGAATTTTTTAAATAGATTTTGTCTTTATTCAGGATAAAAAATAAATAAAAAATATTAATTTTAATTAAAGATTGTACTAACTATATGTTTTTAAAGAATGAATTATTTTTAAAACCAACAATAAAAGAATAACAAAGTATTTTTTTTATTTTTTATATTAAATGCACATAAATTATATATATATATATATATACTATTAATATGTCAAGATAAAGAAAATTAAAATAAAAACTAATATAAAATAAATTGAAAGAATTTTTATAAATAAATATAAATATAAAATTAAGAAATTATTATGTAAATAACGAAGAAAATTTAACTAAAACTAATAAAAAAATATCATATTGAAAATGAAAGATTGATATTTTAAACAAAAATACGAAAGATTAATATTGAGAAAACAATGATTTCATAAATATCTATTTATAATAAAATTAATTATTATTATTATAATTGAAATATGAATTAGAATAAAATTATAATTATAATTTTAATTTATATTATGATTTTTCTTATTTTTTAAGTTATTATTGAAACATGAATTAAAATAAAATTAGAATTATAACTTTTATTTATATTACAAAAATTCTTAATTTTATTATTATTATTTTATCTTTCATTAGGGTACAAGATATGGAATCAGACAAGCTAAAAATAAGTGGGTACTTTTTATCTTTTACATTAAAATCATATTCTGAACGAGTAATTCAAAAAGTTTACCCCTTAAAATTAAAGGATTTATATATAGTATAGATATGCAAAGGTTATAGTTGTCTTTTTGAACTTATGGCTAATATAATATATAAATATAATAATAATAATAATAATAATTAATTATTATTTAATTCATGAGATTTTTTAAAATTAATAAAATGATTTTATATTTTTATAAACTCAATATTTAATATTTATATTTTGATTCTATCGAATTAATCATTTCGTTTAATTTTTTTATAAATTTTGTTAAAAAATTAAAAAAAATAACATTTAATATTTAAAATACTTTTTTATTTTTTATTTTTTTAAATTAAAAATATTATTTTAAAATAAAATTCATAATATATTTCTCTTTATCTTTTTTATATATAAATTCATAAATATAAAAAAAAAATATATTAAATAATTCAAAGTTTAAATATTTATTACTATTTAATTTATGATATTTATTAAAATTAACGAAGTAATTCCTATAAGTAAATAATATTTTAATTATTTTATAAACATTTAACGATAAAAATAGATAAAATAACTAATTCATATAATATAATTAAAGATACATACTAAATAATAAATTTTTAAAATGTAAACATCATTCCATTCATTTTAATAAATTTGAAAAATTAAATAGTAGTTAATCCTAAACCTAATAATAATAATAATAAATAATGTGCCACTTGCTCAACCACTCACATGCACACAAGCATAATCACGTGTTGCCTGTACGACGAATTGACGATGGAAAAGGCTTTTGGATTCTTTAAACCACAAGCGATCCCTAAAACGAAATGTGATAAATATATTATTTTTTGATTTTTTATTTTTATTTTATAATATTTTTTTTTATTTTTTAATATATATAATATATTTTTTATATATATTTATTAAATATCGTATTTTTAAATATATAATATTTTTTAAAAAAATATTTTTAGGTATATAGTATTTTAAAAAAAAAAAATTTAGCAGTGGAGATAAAATATTTTTTTATTTTTGAAAAATCCCAAATAAATTTCTTAAAATTTCGAAAAGCTTAAAAGTGCGTTGTTGACAGTTTGGCCGAGTGGTCTAAGGCGCCAGATTTAGGCTCTGGTCCGAAAGGGCGTGGGTTCAAATCCCACAGCTGTCATTTTTAATTATACAAATATTTTTTATTAACCCTTAGGAAAATGCAAGCCCAATTTCTCTTGATTACTATGAACAGTCACCCTCAAATTAGTGTATGTTTTTCTCTCAATCACTAGGAATTGTCTCCCTCAGATTATGATATGTTTGGGGTTTGAGTTTGGAGCTGTTATTTAAAATAGTATTTTCATATTTTCTTTAATTTTAAATTTTTCTTAATTACTTTTTGTAAATCATAATTTAAAAAAAAAAATTACTTTTTTTCTGAACTATGATTTTTTAAGTTGTAAACACGCAAACACAGTTTGATAAAAGTAATTTAATCACAATGCCAAATACATACTTAAGGATAAAGGTGGATTAGGCTCAAATTATTAATTGGAGGATCTTAGAGAAATAATTTAATTTCTCCTTAAATTATTTTTTTAAAATAAAAAATAAAAATATTTTTATTTATTTTTATTTTTAAATTTATTTAGAAATATGAAAATATATTTTTTAACTCTAAATTTTTTTTTTAAAGTAAAAATAGAATGTAATTAATTAAAAATAAAAGGTAAAAATATTTATATTTTTTTACTGTTTTTATTGTTTAAGTAAAATTGAATGAGATGATTTAGTAGTATATTTTATATTTATCAGAAAAAATTAATATATTTTAAAAAAATCAGAAGGTGATTACTGTATTTCATTATTTTTAAAGATATTTAAGAACTGGGCCCTATTTCAAAAGCCTTCGGACTGCCCTAGGAAAATTTAGGCACAATTTCTACACTATTCCAACGACATCGTTTCAAAGTCCGATTACATTTACTTCTTTGCAAAATTTGAGAGCTTAAATTACACCGTTCAACACTAAACTTTGCAATTAATTTTATTGTAGTGAATTTCTAATTATTAGGTGACTTAATTTTTATTTTTAATTTAAAGGGATCTCTCACCAATTTCAGGTTTCTGACTCACCATGATCCACCTCTAACTCATTCAACACTTTCTACCACAGTTAATGCTAATTATAATTTCTAGTCTTTTTACTTTGTTAAAGTGATCGAGAGGGTAATGATACGTAATGAAGGGAAATGGAAAAAAGCAGAAGAGCTGTCCAGAGACAGGGTTATTGTCAGATTCATTACCTTGTTGCTCCCTAGTCAAGCATTGTTGCTTCAGCATACAGATTGACAAAGCTGTCGCATTGCACGACAGGTTGGAGAAATTGCAAGCAAGTTTGGATACCGTGGGCTTTGCCATGCAAAAGAAACTGAGAAATGCCACGAGTCTTCATGATGAAATGTTAAACAACATGGGACTTAAACCTGATAAAGCAACGTATAAATGCTTGATATTGGAATTCAAGCAATAGAATGTCTTTGGTTTCCGTTTGTATAAAAATTATTATAAACATTATACACATAGATAATGCATTTCAGGGCTAGCTCTTCCAATCCATCACCGATCAATGGAGGCAATTTTTGTTAAAGGGCCAATGTAATTAGCTAAAAAAAAAAAAACCTTTCTATTATAGCATTTTTTCCACTTAAGCATTTTTTTATTTTTATTTAGTGGTACAACCAATTCCCTGAATTTTTTAGGTTTGATATAAAAAAAACTATATGTTAAAGTTTCTATTATCTTTCTATTTGAAAATACATTTTAATCACTTTTTCTTAGTAACAATTACTTTTTAGTCACTTAAAGATTTTTTTTTAATATTTTTTTCTAATTACAATTGATTAAAATAAATAAAATAAAATAAATTGCTACCTAATTGATATAAATAAAAAAATGAATTATTTTATTTATTTATATTTATTTTATAGCAATTGATTAAAATAAATAAAATAAATTATTTATTTTTTATATAAATAAAATAAATTTATAAATTTTAAATTTTTTATATGAAACACTTTCAAGTTATTTGAACGATATTTAAATAAGGAGATTTATTAAATTAAATTTAATATTTATTTTATTATTATTATTTTTTATTTAAGAAAAATTAATGTCTCATATTATTGAAATGATAATTTTTTTTTTTTAAATATTTATTAATATATTACTAATTATTATATTTTTCAATTTTATTTAGCATTAATTTTATTCTTTAAAACTCGAATAATGAATTAGTTTTAAAATATTTTCACATTATCATTAAACTAAGACATTAGTTATATTTTTTTTTAATTTATTTTAATTTTAATATATTCTCATTTTTAGTAAGTGTATTTTTTTTAATAATTTTATCCATATTATTTTTATTGAATTTGATAGATTTTTTTTTAATTTATCAATCGAACTTAATAAATTTTATGATATATAGAGATTTTGAGTATATAATTTTAATAAAATTTATTTTTAATTATTTTTAATATCAAAATTTGGGAGAAAAAAAATAATTGATAATATGAAAAATTATTAAGTTAGATCAATAATAAATAAAATAATTTATTTATTTTATATAAATTGAATAGCAATTTATTTTATTTATTTTAATAATTGTAATTAGAGTAAAATATAAATTTTTTTAAGGAATTAAAAAGTAATTTTTAGAGATATTATAATGTAATTTCTAAACAGAAAAATAATGAAATCTTTGACGAAAAGTTTTTTTTTACCAAATCTGAAAAATTTAGGGATCTGATTATATCATTAAATTAGAAAATTGTCTAAATTAAAAAAAAAAAAAAGTTATAATAAAAAAGTTTTTTTTGGATTAATTACGATTTTCTCTTGTAAAATGATTTAATACACTAATTTTTTTTTTATTTTTTAAATATATATTAACTCCCCCTGATAAATGTCACAACATACGACTAGACTCTAAAATAGTTAACAATGACAATAAAAAAATAAAAATATCATTTTCCTTTATTTTTAATTAATTACATCCTATTTTTGCTTTAAAAAATTTATTTTAAAATTAAAAAATAAAATAAATAAAAATATTTTTTATTTTATTTTTTAA
Source organism: Aleurites moluccanus (assembly GCA_948193065.1). Classification (NCBI taxonomy): domain Eukaryota; kingdom Viridiplantae; phylum Streptophyta; class Magnoliopsida; order Malpighiales; family Euphorbiaceae; genus Aleurites; species Aleurites moluccanus. Next base: position 16,732 of record CANXYC010092965.1, on the reverse strand, counting down.
AAAATAAAAAATTTGAGAATAAAAAATAAAAAATATTTTTTAAAAAAATATTTTTACTTTTTATTGTCAAATTTTTAAAAAATATGAAAATAAATTTTTTATTTATATTAAAAAAATAAAAAATAAAAATTTAATTTCTTCTTAAATTTTTTTAAAAATAAAAAATAAAAAATATTTTTGTTTATTTTTTATTTTCAAATTTATAAAAAAATGAAAATAAATTTTTTAATCCTAAAAAATATATTTTAAAGTAAAAATAAGATGTAATTAATTAAAAATAAAAGGTAAGAATATTTATATTTTTTTATAATTTTTATTAATTATTTTAAGGTTAATTAATAATAAAATTAGATGAAATAATATATTAATATAATGAGACATTTATTTATAGGGAGTTAGTATATTTTTTAAATATTAAGAAAAAATTATTGTAACGAATAAATAATAATTAATTTTTTTTTTTAACCTTATCTCTATATATAATGGTTTTTACTTTTTTTTTTTTTTTTTTTTGAATTTTTAACTGCTTGTTCCATGTAAAAGGCATGTCAAGATTCAGAAAATTTTCAGCGAATTGAAGTTCTATCAACAAAAATAAATCCTCAATTATAGGTAGTATGGTGCTTTGTCTCAATTGTGTGCGCCATCGCGTTTTGTATTGTCTATTCAGAGATATGATGTAAAAAATTTTAAATATTTATAAAAAATATAAAAATTTTAAATATTTATAAAAAATATAAAAATTTTAAAAATAAATACTATAAATTAAAAATAAAAAAATTGATTTTTTAAAATAAAAATAATTATTTTATTAATTTTAATAAATTTCAGGGATTGAATAATAATTTATTTTAAAAAATTTTAAAAATTAAAAGATAAAAAAATATAAAAATATATAATTAATGAATATTTTATTAAAAATTAAATAATTAATTTTTTAAAATAAAAAAAAAATTATTTTATTAATTTTATAAATTTTAATAACTAAATATTTTTATATTAAAAATTTTAAAAATTAAATAAGGGTAAGTATCTCCCTTGCTCCTAAGTAAATCTGCAATCATCTATTAAAAATATTAGTTATCACGTATAATGAAACAGAGAATACCAACTAAATTCTAAGTGTCCTCTGGGGGTGTCAGGTAAAGTACAGCGAATAACGACGTCGTTTCAGCTGCGTCATTGCCAACGGAAGCGTACCTGTCATTTTCTCATTGGTTGCTCCACGGAAGGAAAAAAAAAAAAGAAAAAGAAAAAGTCAGGTCTCCTCTTTCTATTGACTCCATTTCCTTCCCCGAAAACAAAAACGAAAAGAAACAATTTTGTCTCCAACGCTAGTCGCCCAAAAATGGCGAAATCTCCAAAACCAACCACCGTTCTCCTCCTCTTAACATCTCTCCTCACCCTCACCATCTCCATTTCTGACCCAGAAGAGCTCGTCTCCGAACTCCTCTCCCTCCAATCTCAATCTACTTCAGGCGTAATTCACCTAGATGACCACACCGTCTCTCGTTTCCTAACTTCCACAAAAACTCCACGCCCCTACTCGCTTCTCATCTTCTTTGACGCCAAGCAACTCCATGACAAGCCCGACCTCCGCCTCCAAGACCTCCACCGCGAGTTCTCTCTCCTTGCCTCTTCTTTCATCGCCAACAACCCTGATAAATCCTCCACATCCCACGGTAAACTCTTCTTCTGTGACATTGAATTCAAGGAAGCCCAATCTTCCTTCTCTCTGTTCGGCGTCAATTCTCTTCCTCACATCCGCCTTGTTGGGCCCAATGTGAAGAACCCTAAAGAATCTGACGCCATGGATCAGGGCGATTTCTCTAGAATGGCCGAATCCATGTCCGATTTCGTTGAGTCGAGGACCAAACTCTCTGTTGGACCCATCCAACGTCCCCCAATTGTCTCTAAGAGCCAACTCGCTTTTCTATTCGCCGCTATGCTAATATGGACGCCGTTTATGATCAAGAAGTTGTTGACCGGCAATACATTGCTTCACGATACGAAAATATGGCTAGGTGGGGCTGTTTTTGTCTACTTCTTCAGTGTTTCTGGTACGATGCACAATATAATTCGTAAGATGCCCATGTTTTTGGCTGACCGGAACGACCCCAACAAGCTGGTTTTCTTTTATCAGGGATCCGGGATGCAGCTGGGAGCAGAGGGGTTCGCCATAGGGTTCTTATACACAATTGTGGGGCTATTGTTAGCGTTTATGACTCATGTGCTTGTAACGGTTAAGAATGTGACTTTACAGAGATTCGTCATGGTGGTTTCGCTAGTGGTTTCATTCTGGGCTGTGAATAAGGTTATCTACCTGGACAATTGGAAGACTGGATATGGGGTTCATACTTTCTGGCCTTCGAGTTGGAGGTGAGGATTCAGTGCTGATTTTGACAAGTAAAAGATGATCATTTTTGCGTTATTGAAACTATATTGGTGTAAGACTTTGATATTTTAAGGTATTAATTTGCTAGAATAGATGGCTACAGTTGAACTTCAGCTTGTTTTTCTGCATCACAAATGCTTAACTTTTTATGCTAAAAGATTTTGTCTCGATGATTGTTTGTTTTTTTGGATGGTACACTATTTAGTTATCTTTGATGTGATGCTTGGGATATTTGGAATTGAACTTAACATTGCAAGATAGATAGTATTAGGAAGTTGTACACATGATTGTTTATGGTATGAATAGTTGCTTATTCAACTTAGGCATCTGATGTTGACTGCTGAAGATGCTCTGTGAATGAGTGTTAATTCCCAATCCTTTTGGTTCTGGATACCTCGTGCACAGAAAATTTCTAGGCACTTCCTTGTGAATATTGTTTGAGTTCCTATGGAGGTATGCAGTTGCTGATAATATTGTGATTTTCATATGCTTTTGTGGATTATTTATTATAAGATTGCACTTTGTCTATTTCTCAATTTTTTAATTAACCTTGGCAATAGAAGCATGCTTTTGTTTCTCAAATTTAGTTTTTTTTTTTTTTTTTTTTTAATTTGCTTCTGCTGTTATCTTTATGATATAAATAACAAGGTCTTGAGATTGAAATTTCTTCTAGTTTACTCGGAGACTCAGGTTGGATAATGAAATTTTATAATGAATGGTTTCACAAGTCTGAGGCAGCTTAAAATTTCAAAACTTTTTGCTGTATATATATTTTGAAGATGGCTTAACCATATCAAAGCATCCATTGATGGGCGAAATGTAAGTTTGACATTTGATCACCCTATGCTGGGTTGGCTGGTTATAAAAATGTTTCTCATGTGTTTCTTTAGTTTAAGATTTGGGAGGAACCTTGCAATCCTCTAAATTGTTTTATTAACTTATTCTGGTGAAAGCCAGAGATTAACTATCGGGAGAGTCCTAGAGAAAAATAGTGGTGCCTCTGTTTTGTTGAGCCATTTAGAGAGTCTTGAGAATTAGGACTTGCATTTGGCCCAATTAAGTTATGTCAACTGGAGTTATTGGAGGTGTCATGCGAAGCTGTACTCTATTTGAATTTCTTATTTCTTAACAATGTTTGGGTTTTCCTTAAAAAAAAAAAAGTTTGGGTTTTAGCATCTTCCAGAAAGAAGGCATCATTTTCCTTTCTTTTTTCTTCTCTTATGGGTTTGGTGAAAGCATATTGCTGGACAGGAACCTTGAAAGAGTAAGATGGCAAGACAGGAGATGCCACGAGATATTTTTGATTTGCTCGTCATTAAGTGTCTAATACATGAAATTCATTGATGGTCTGCAAATTTTTTTTTTCTAACGAAACTTTGGATCTGGTTGTTCATTACATGTTTGGAAGAAGAATGTTTGCTCCTCTGTCAATCGCACAAAGAAGCCATTGCTAAAATTGGCATGTTTGGTTATTTTAGTCCCATATGAGTTAGATAACATCTCATCCAACCCCCCTCTTCTCTTCTTCTTCTTCTTCGTCTAAGGTGACGTTCCGATTTAGTTATAGGGATGACCTCTGATTGTTATATATACAATTCACAATGGAGTGCATTTTCTCCGATGGTTTTTGGACCTGCAACATAGCATATAACTTGCACTAGATAATCACGATGGCTACCTTAAGTCCATATGATTAATAGGGACTATGAATGCTGTAGAAAGGGCAAGAAGTGTAGAGATTCTGTTCCTCTGGATGGAGCATAAGAATGTAAATGATTCAGTCAGCTGTCTATCTGGAAATAAGGCTCAGTTGAGTTATTTAATATTTTTTTTTAAATTTTATTTTGAAAACACAGTTTTGAAAATATCATTTTAAAAAAAATTATTGCGTCTAGCTTTTTTTTATTTATTTTATTAAGTTTTAAAACGATATTTTAAATTAATCATTCAAAAATTTAAAAAATATTAAAATTTTTAAATAATCTTACATATTTTAAATATATGTACATATTTTAAATAGACCCATATTGCACAGACTGCCTTGAGAGTGCTGATGTGAAAAGTTCTTATTTGAGGGGCGGATCCAGCCATCCAGAACCCGCCTGTTGAAAGGCTTTCTTAAGGAGGGAAAAAAAATCTTCTGATACTATTGCACAGCATCCTGAGCCTGTGGAACTTCGTTTTAAATTTCTGATCGGCTCAAGTGTAAGGATTTTGTGAAGCACATTTATTTAACTGGGAACTAGTGCTAGGCCCAATATAATAAAAAAATGTTATAAGACATTTTGGATTCAATTTCAAAAGTAAAATTCTAAAACATAGAGATGCTATTAAATTTTAAATAATCAATCATTTCAAATTAATTATGTAATTATTTTAAAACTAAAAATTAAATTAAAATTTGAAGTTGAAGCATTGAATAATATAAATATTTAAATATTTAAATTATAAAATTTGCTTAAACGCTCTATGACTTATTATATATAGTAAAATTTTCTAATTAAAAATTATAACTTGTCATTTAAAGTATGTTTGAACTTGTAAGATTTTTAAGATATTAATTACCTAACAACTTAAAATTTAAAAAATTCTAAAATTTTTAATTTTAAATATTAAATGGAGACTCTAACGTGTAAATTTTAGTTGAAAGACAAATTCCATTAACCTTGAGAATTTAATGCTATTTGGTAAGAAAAAAATCATTTTATTATGATGAATTTAATATTATGGAATTCAATATTAATTAAATCAAATTTTATGGTTTATCTTATACCAAACATGGCATTAAAATCTGATAATTTTTTGGTGGAATGCTAACAATAACAATAAGTTTAACCCATATTCCTACTAGGATATACATATCCATGATATGGAGGAGGAAAAATGGAGGGGGATGAAAGGTACTTTGTACAGGAAAGCATCTATTCTATGCTTTACTTTGGGCTGAGAGTAGCAGACGCCAGAGGCTCCAAAGCGTTTTGTTCACGCTCATTGCAGTGTTCATCATCTAATATATGGGGCTTTTTTCTCTGAACATTCTTAGTTACTCTTTATTTTAATGTGACTATCTTTTTATACACTAAATTAATCACATATTAGTATTTTAAAATTTTATATGGAATATGTCTATTATTATGAGATATGTCTGTTAAGTAAAGACTAATACATTTTTGTTAGTAATTCTCCTATTAAACCTTATGTATGCAACCAATGTAACTTTATCATCTTATTGCATGTGATATGATCATTTGAATTTTATTGAACAATTCATTTCAATGAAGCTGACGCAGAAAGTTTAATTTGGACGGCCAAAAGTGTCTAAAGTGCAGAGTACGTAGCTAGCTACCCTCACTCTGCTCGACCTTGATTTTAATGGATGCTAATTGCCAACAAGCAACCACAACTTTTTGCCCCTTTCTACTTTGCGTAAGAACACAGCGGTACCGATTCTCAGTACTACTTTACCATACTACCCATTTTCCCTTTTCATTCATCACAACCATTGGCTAAAACCACAAGGTTATTATTGTCACTATGGGGCAAAATCAGGAGACAATGCTATACCCTTTCCCTTTTTTCTCCTTAGTCCAATGTTCTATACTTTCTTTATACCATATTCATTTCCCCTTATATTACAAAAACCCAATAACCATGGCTTGTTAGATGCTTGAAGCAGAGAACGAAAATGGAAGAACAAATTGAAATGGTAGGAAGGGCATTTGTGAACCATTACTACAATCTTTTCGACAATGATAGGTCTTCTCTGGCTCATCTGTACCAGGCTAGCTCCATGCTTAGTTTTGAGGGTCAGAAAATAGTAGGTGCTGATGATATCTCTAGTAAGCTAAACAACTTGCCATTTGGTCAATGCAAGCATATTGTTAGCACCATTGATTCACAGCCCTCCTCTTTTGCTGGTGGCATTGTCGTCTTTGTCAGTGGCAGCCTCCAACTGTCCGGAGAGGACCATCCATTAAGATTTAGCCAGGTTATAATTTTTTTATTTTTAACTTACGTGTCTATAAACTATTGAATGTCTAATGATTTTAATGTTGTTATGTTGCAGATGTTTCACTTGATTGCTGCGCTACAAGGTGGCCTCTTCGTGCAGAATGACATTTTTCGACTCAATTATGGCTAATTTGCCGATCCATAAAATTGTTGTTGCCATCATATTTGATAAAGGGCAATCTTTTGCAGAATAATGTTATTAATTTTTATTATCTTTCATTTATTTCTTTTTATTACAATTCAACATTTTGCTCTGTTTCACAACCAAAACTGACTTTTGCTCTTTGCTTATTTGGTTATACTAAAATATATGTGAAAACAGCACCAAAAGAACCTTCTATTCTTTCGATCATTCAATTCCAGTTTTAATAATGAATGCATTTGTTCTTTTAAAAAAAAAAATAAAAGCAACCATGGCTGTTATCACATGAAGTTGAAATGAAGACAAGTAAGAGAAGATGAAATAAAGGATTATACACGGTTCTTGGGCTATCTATGAAGCCCATCTCATGTCCACAAAGACCAGTGAAGCTGGCTGATCCAGGCTGTTCATTGTATTATAGGATCCAGAAAGAGAAGATTGTCATTCTTCTTCAAGTTCTGGAAAAACCCAAGTGCCACGTTTTTAAGAGTGATCAATTATTACTAACTATAGGAAAAACACTTAATTTACATATACAAGTGTTAGGGGTTGTATATTTTAATTGAATAATGTTTTGGATTGAATTAATTGAATAATGTTTTAAAAATAAAAAATTCATAATATGAAATTACAAAATTAATAGATTGAATCAATTATAAAATTATTGATGTTGTAGCATCCATCTACAAAATATAATTAATTCATTTAATATCCACTAAATCCATTATTGAAGTAGTAAAGTAGAGAATTAAAAAAAAAAAAAAATATGTAAATTGAAATAATCACTTGTTACTCTAAAAACTCTATTTATGAAACCCTAAAGCACAAAAGCAAACAGATGATTAAAGTGTGCATCTTTGGAATTTCTCCGGTAAATCAATTGCGGCTAAAAGTGTTTTGGTTAAATTGGAGAGAGAACCAATAATTTTTAACGCAATTGTGTTGGAAGGTTATTTAGTAAGAGTAGAACACACGCATGTGTAAAAATTTTGTTCCTTCGCCATGGAAATGAAAACCTGCAAAACTTATAACCTTCTTTTAATATCTGTGTACAAATCCAAATTACCTAAATGAGGAGGAAATCAAGATTTCAATTGCACATTAAAAGAAAAACAACAAAATCAGTATATGAATAGACAAATCTTATTGAATCAATTACACCGAAGAGAGATAAGTAGTGATGATCAGCGGCGTAATCAAGGAAAATATATATATATATATATGATTTTAACTCAGGACTGCTCCTAGTTTTCCTTGATTACGCCGCTGATCATCACTACTTATATATATATATATATATATATATATATATATATATATATATATAATTTTTTAATTGATTCTCTAATTTATTAGATAAGAATGAAGTGAAAAAATTAATTTTGGATGGATCAAAACATATAAAAAGCTAAATTTTAATAGGCTAGATAATTTTTTTTTTTTTGTAAATTTATAGGATTACCACCCAAACCAAAGCTACCTCCATCCCTGAGTTTAGGCCCCCTCTAGTCCACTTTTAATTCAATCTACATTTTAGCAATATTAAAATTATTTTTAAAATTGAAAGATTTAATTCAAATATAAATATGAATCATGATTTTAAAATATGATAAAGTGCGATCGGTTTAATTAAAAAATTGAAAATCACTTCTGAATCAATAAGAGGAAAAGTAGCCATCTCAAAATTCATTTTAAAATTTAACAATTCGATTAGATAACTAGTAATCCAATTAATTCGGACCAAAATAATCTTGACAAATTAAATTAAACAATTGTGAATTTTGCAATTTTAACATGACCTGGCTGCAAAAAATTTGATGTATACTTCTTGAAACTTTAATCAAAAAGCAGAAAAATCCCAAAACTAATCACATGCACTTAATACTAATTATTAATAATTTTTGAGAAAACAAAATAAAAGTAAATAAATAAATCGAATTTTCAAATTCGATTTTTCAATCAAATAAATTAGTGGTTTTTTGAGGGTTATATGGAAAGAAAAGCAGAAGAAAAAGAAGAGAAGGTTTAGACAACATTTAATTGATAATTGGGAATAAATTATTTTTGTGGGGGTAGTGGCGAGGAGTGGAGGAGAAAACAACCTTTGAGATAATAGTTGAATTTTCTTTTTCTTTTCGTTTTCTTTTCTCTCTTCTCTTTTTTTTTTTTTTTTTCTCCAGCGGCAAATTCTCCTATTATGCATATAAATGACAAAATGAATCTAAATCTGAAAATTTGAGTGGACTCGTCTGATATTGAATATAATTCAGATTTGATTTGATTTTAATAATCGATAATCTAAAATTCAAATTATCCGACTTAAAAGTAAATCGTATTCAAAAATTAGCAGATGTTATAAAAATTTAAACCTGTGAATGAATCAATCAGAGGAGACGCCGAACTCGTTTATTGATCCATTCAAGTAACCGAAAATCTAATAATGACTCAATTAGAGAATAACTCGAACTCGATATTAGATCAACTTCAAATGACCTAAATCTAGATGCAAATTATAGATGAGAAAAAAAATTTATAAATTATAAAATTATTTATTTAATTTTCTCAAAAAATTTAATATGAATTCTTGTGATATATATATATATATATATATATATATATATATATATATATATATATATATATATATATATAATTTTATATGTGCATTATCACATTATATTCTCAAATTTTTTCTTACAATAACTTATATATACATATGATTGGACAAAGTTAATTTAGTATAATGTGATAACACTTAAAACTTCGGTCCATTACTCTTGATTATAGGAAGAAATATAATTTTTTTTTTTATATTATAGATAAAAATATGAAATGAAACACAATAATTAATAATGTATTGGATTCTTAAATTGGATTTTTCATAAAAATATATTAGACAATGATACATAAATTACATACCAATTGATTTTATTTTAAGTTGGTTGATAAATATGGCTGACTATTTTGACTATTATGTCACAATAATATCATAAAATTTTAAATATAAATATTTAATTTACATTAAATTATTATTTTAAAATTAATTAACATTATTTTAATAATTAACTTATAAATTTAAGATATATATATATATATTTTAAATTTTTTATATCTTAAAAAAAGGCCACTGAAATTTTAAGGGAAATGAAAGATTTTAAAAGATATTTTTTATTCATATCAATGCATAAAAAATTAATAAAAATATATAAAATTTTAATGTTTAGAAAAGTTAATGGCTCATTGAATACTAATTTATTTTTATAGATTTTATAAAAGTTATAAGTAAATATCCTAAATTTTATAAACTTTTTTAAAAATTTTAAAATCATTATTTAACTCCCCTTAACTTTTAAAAATTTTTTAAAAATTATTATTAAATATCCATAATTTTTTAAATATATTAAAATCTTTAATTACCATTATCTAATGTATCTCTAAAAGAACATTCATGAATCATCATGGTGTTTGTCCACTATGTATTGCATGATGATGGCTCTCACTTGCCAAACCCAACACTCTCCACTTAATTTCATTTTCAAATTGGAAAATGCATGCTGTCGTAAGACCAGGCGTCATCTGGTTAAATAAATTAATTTTTTATCTTGTAAAAGAAAAATTTAAGTCTCTTTAAGATTAATTAATAAGAGATTCAGATTTATGAGCGTTTGAAACAAATAAATTTCACCAAATTTTATAAAATTAATTTCATATTTTATATTTATAAAAAATTTTATATTTTAAATACTAAAAAAATATTTATTTCAATTCTACAAATTAAATTAAATTTCATTAAAATATTTAAAATTTTGTTTAAATTTAACAAAATTAATAAAATAAATATTATGAAAAAATAATTTTTTTTCGTTTTCTTTCTCATGCTCTCTCTCCTTGACTCCTTTTACTATTCTCTCTACTCTCTTTTAACATTTATCTCTTTTTTACTTTCTTTATACCTTTTTCTTCCAACTAATTTTTTTTATTATATTTTATAAATTAAATATTAATTATAAATATAAAATATAATTATTTTATTTTTCTAATTAAATTTATTATATTGAGAGTATTTTAAAAAATAAAAATAAAAATAATTTAATTATAAATTTATCACTTCATAAATTTAATTAAAATTTAGAAAATATTGTATTTTTAAGGTATGACTCATTCAATCTATAATTTTCTTTACTAAATGTAACTTACGTTCAAACCGCAAACAAATCTAATTATTATAAAGAAAATTATATTTTATTAATTGTTATATAATTTATAATATCATTTTGATTTACAAAAGTTTTACAAATAAAAATATACCATTAATTTTGATGTTATTATTTCATATTTCAACTACTTTTAATTTCGTGCGGTAAAAAAGGAATCATTTTACTAATAGTTTCTTTTAACTTTTATTGTGAATTGAGGTTGTTCGCGCTCATCATTATTATCTTTTGAAAATTAGCATCACCCTAAGTTGGAAAAATGTCTAGTGGATTGCTGCCATTATATGATAGATAGTGAGAGTTATTAGGGTAAAGGTATAAAAAAATCTTTAAACTTTCATTAACTATTTTATTATTATTATTATTATTATTTTGCAATTAAACCTTTTATTTTTAATTTGGACCTTTGGCCATACGAATGAATTTCCTTTCTCCGTTAATCAAATAGAAAAATGAGAACATAAAAAATTGAAAAATGAAGGCATGAACTTTCCTGATTTCTTAATTTGTATTTAAGTGATGCAATTTCAGTTTTGGCGGTGATATAATTTAATTAGAAACAAGAGTAAATTGATAATATGTTTCTATTATTATTATTTTTTTCTTTATTTTAGTTTATTATGGATGGACCCTGAAAATTTATATTAAAAATAAGAGTAATTCAGATTAAAAATAGAATACGGAGTTCAAAAAAAAAGTAGAGGGCAACTACTTTTCGTTATAAAATTCTAAATTTTTTTTAATTATAAGTTATATATTTTCAATAATTTATTTCAAACGGGGCTGTAAAGGACTGATTGATATTTTTATGATTATTTAAAAGAAATTGTCACCTAAACTATATTTAAGGACTAAAAACCAGAAACTTGCAGCAGGTAACTTGAATGCATTAAGCAGCCATGGCAACAACAAGTCTTCAGGCTCTATTGAACTCATCCAAACCCTCTCACCACAAAACTCTCTATCTATTTCTTTCCATAGCAACTATCTTAATCTCAGCTGCAATACTTACTACAGTTACCCTCTTTAATCTTCCATGACAAAACTCGTTATGTGACCATTTTGCCATTGATGACAAACCATCATGCTTGGCCATGCTCACCAACAAATCATCAAACCATGTCAATCTACTTCAAATCATGCTAAAAAGATCCAAATCCCAAATCCTAAATTCCATCCAAGAGGCCCGCCATCAGATCAATGATCCATTAAATCAAGCAGCTCTAATTGATTGTCAGCAGCTGATGGATCTATCTGTAGATAGAATCGAGAACTCTATAGTAGCTCTCCAAAGTGCAACATCTACTTATACAAATGCACATGTATGGCTAAGTAGTGTGCTTACTAACCATGTCACATGTCTTGATGGGCTAAATGGTCCAGCCAGACTCATAATGGAGCCTGGGCTTAATGACTTGATTTCGAAATCAAGAACCTCATTAGCCTTACTGCTCCGAATAATTTCCCCCGAAAAGGAAGATCCTATTCTGTCTTTGACCGGAGATTTTCCATCCTGGGTCAAGAGTAAGGAGAGAAAACTTTTACAAGTTTCAGGTAAGGATATTAAGGCAAATGTTATAGAGGCTAAAGATGGAAGTGGTAATTACAAGAGTGTTAAAGAAGCTGTGGCATCTGCGCCCAATAATGGAAAGAATAGGTATGTTATATATGTGAAGAAGGGGATATATATAGAGCAGGTAGAGATTGGAAAGAGTAAAAAGAATGTGATGCTTGTCGGTGATGGCATGGATTCAACCATTATAACTGGTAGTTTGAATGTTGTTGATGGATCCACAACTTTTAATTCTGCAACCGTAGGTAAATATTTTTCTTCCTTTATCCTTTTTTGGTTTTTTTTCCTTTTTCTTACATCAGGAAAAGTAAGTATATTATTCTTTTTTTTTAGTATGGAGCAAGTAGCATTTAAACTTGTTTTATTGTACAAATCACATATGTAATTTTGAGTTTTTTTTTTAAATCATTTTGTATTTTATATTAAATTCAATTCAATTGGGTAAACTTACAAGAAATTTTTTAAAATTATTTTTTAATATTTATTTTCTCCATTCATAATATTTAAATTCAAAATTTTACTTAAAAAATATTAAACTCCCAATCACTAAAAACTTTGGTTGGTTTGAGTTTTCCTCTCTATCATTATAATGAAAAGTTTTAATGAAAAATATTTAAACGAAATGTTCTCTCTTATTATCTAAATTGATGTCTGACCGATTTAATTTTAAATTATATATATATATATACAAGATTCTAGCCCGACTAATACACTACCGTAGTTTCGGGCCATATTTTATACACTTGTCCATGTGTTTAGTTTCTATATCGCTCTAATGCCCGTCCCTGCAGCTGCTGTTGGGGATGGATTTATAGCCCAAGACATCTGGTTCCAAAACACAACTGGGCCGCAGAAGCACCAAGCAGTGGCGCTTCGTGTCGGTGCTGATAAGTCGGTTATAAACCGCTGCCGTGTTGATGCTTACCAAGACACACTCTATGCCCATAGCAACCGTCAATTCTACAGAGACAGCTTAATTACAGGCACAGTGGACTTCATTTTTGGTAATGCTGCGGTTGTGTTTCAAAACTGCAAATTAGTAGCCCGAAAGCCCATGTCAGGGCAACCAAACATGGTAACGGCCCAAGGTCGAACGGACCCAAACCAAAACACAGGCACTTCAATCCAAAAATGTGACATAATAGCAAGTTCTGATCTTGAGCCCGCTAAGAGATCGATCCGGTCATATTTGGGCCGGCCCTGGAAGGAGTTTTCAAGAACTGTAGTGTTGCAGTCTAATATTGGTGATCATATCGATCCTGCTGGGTGGTCAATTTGGGAAGGAGAATTTGCATTAAAAACATTGTATTATGGTGAGTATATGAATAAAGGAGTAGGTGCTGGTACGAGTAAAAGAGTAAAATGGCCAGGTTTTCATGTCATCACTAATGCTGCTGAGGCCAAGAAATTCACAGTTGCAGAGCTCATACAAGGAGGGGAATGGTTAAAATCTACTGGAGTTCTTATACAGAAGGTCTGTGAAAAATGGATTTATTAGACTTTTGTTATGTTATGTACTCTTGTTTAAATAAAATTATTGCGGGTGACCGATCAGTTTAAATTATTATATGTATAATTAAAGTCTTAATGCTTATATATTAATGTCATATAAAAGCTAAGTGCTCCAATGCTACATACCCATATATATGATTTGGAAGAAATTATTAGATGTGACGGAGCATACACTTTCTATTCATATAAAATATGATTAAAATGAAGAAACACTTATATGAATTCACTTTTATATGAATAGAAAAACTATATTCTTGTTTTTTAATAATTTCTCATGAGTTAAATTCTATTGTAATTATTTCTCCAACTTTGCTCTATACCCAATCCAAAATGATATATAAAAGAAAAAGAAAAAGAAAAAGAAAAAGAATAGAATAGAATGTGAAGGATGACTAGTCCATATCCACAGTACTATTTGTATACATGTTAACTTGATTTTTAAGATAATGTTTCCTTCTAAGAAACACCTATAATAAAACGTGGCTCCAACCATTGATAGATACTTGGTATTTCATCAAGAACATCTAAACCCATTTTTGAGATTTGCCAGATCATAATCATGTTTAAGAATTTCATTAATTGTAGATTACAAAGGCTGATATGCTTATAATATGCTTATAAATACTTGTAAATATAATATTAATACAAATTTCTCTGAATATCTCAATTCAAATCCTTTGTTTCTTTATATATTTTATTTCCTATCATATATTTTCTTTATGTCCCATATATATATTAGAATGTTTTTAAAATTAAATGAGAGACACAGAGCATATCAATCAGAAAAAGATTATTTTTTCTAATACGCTAAAAAATTTGACACATTTTTCTCACTAATATTATTTTTTACTCATTCTCTTTTTTATTCTATCTTTAAGATGCATTAATTTAATGTCTAAAACAAATTAAAGTTAAGTGTATTTATTATTATTAAAAATATAAAAAATATTATTTTAATTTATTGTATTATTAATCTTTATAAAAAAAATGTGTAAAACATTTTGGAAGGGAAATAGTATATTCTTATATATATTTGTTTGACTTTGTGACGTTCTATTGTATAATTTCCAGTTATCAATTAACAAGAATAAGGATGATAATGAGCAAATTTTGTAAAATTTGAATTCGATTCGTTTAAAAATAAAATTATTTGTCCTAATATTCATTCTATTTTGAGATGAGATGAACGGATAATGAGATGGATCGGGTCAAGTAATACTCATTTAAATATTTATTTTATTTTTTCTTTATATATATATATTTTTTATAAATATCTATATAATATAATTTATATTTTAAATAAAAAATTAATATAAATAAAAATATATATATTAAATAAAATAAAATATTTACAAAAATAAATATATATATATATATAATCAAATTCAAAATGAAAATTATAATCACCCGAATCGGATATAAGTTAAAAAAAAAAATCATTCACATCTTATTTATTAAAAAAAATATTATTTGTTCCATTTGAATCAGAATGAAATATTCCATTTGAATCAGAATGAAATGAATATTCAACTAACGGAACAAATGAATAACATTCTCAAATTGTTGCACTCTTATAGAAAATTAATAATTCTTTTTACTAATAATACATAATGGGCTACCCACTCTTTATATAGTAGATAATACTCCTTTCGTCTTTAAAAGTAATTTTATTTGCTTTTTCATACAAATTTTTTAAAAAAAAAAACAAATAATTTCGTTAAAGTAATAAATTTCATTTAGATTTTACCTAATATATTACTATTTAATAGAGATAGGAGTGTAGTTAACATTTTTTAAAAATAATCATTCTTTAATCTTTAATTAATGCAATTAACATTTCAAAGTTGATTAACTAAATACAACTGTCAAACCAGATAACCATAAAAAAAAAAAAAAAAAATTATTCCAGATATTCCATGTTTAATTGTCAAATCCTGAACATTTGCCAAATACTAATTAACAATTATAGTTGACTTTTCACTTTTGTTCAAAAACATTAAATAACGGTGCTCTTAATAATTTATATTTGATGGTAACAATAATATTAAATATTCTTTTCGTTTAAAAAAATAATTTCATTTCATTTTATACGTTAATTAAAAAATTTAATTATTTTAATTTATTATATTAATTTTATCACTTTATTTTTAAAATATTCTTATTTAAAATACTTCTATTATATATTTTTCAATTTTTTTTATTTTTTAATATTGATAGTAATTAAATCATTTATTTTTATTGATTATCATAATATTTTTATATGAAAATACTAAAAAAACCATTTTATCAAAATTATAATTTTAATATAGAAAAAATAAAAATATAATTATATATGTGATGATATTGGTATGAATTAATAAATGATATATTTAATAATTATCTACTAAATTAACATATAAAAAAGGAAAGGATATTATAATTTGAAACAGACAAAAATGAAAATAATATTATCTTTTTGGAATGTCGAAAACACAATTATATTAAAAAAAATAATTAAATTTCTAAATAAGAAACTGATTTATAACTAGAGATAAATGCAAAAAAAAAGTAAAATTATCTTTTATAGACAAAAATAGTATATACTTTGTCCTAAATGATGCAGAAATTTCTCGATTTATCTTTCTATGGGATGAGGATGAGAAGTATTTATCCCTTGTTAATAAGAACGAAATGGAAATGGAGAGTGTATTCCACGCCCGCGAAAATTCTCGTCTCCGTGGAGATTCAATATTACAATTATAATACCCATATTTTTAAAATATTTTTAAAAATTATATTATATATTATAAATAATAATTTTTTTGTGAATATTTAATTAAAGTTATGAATATAAAAGAATTTTTGAAATTTATTATATTTTAAAGAAATAAATATTTGAAAATAAA
>CANXYC010092854.1:0-10505 GCA_948193065.1 Aleurites moluccanus | reverse complement strand
ATTCAAGTCAATTCCTTTTGCCAAAATTCCATCTGCACAAGAACTAAGATTTCGGATGCAATTTATCCTTGTTAGCAACTTATTATTAAATACACAAATTATTCCAGATTTTTAGATAATTACTCTTAAAATTAAACTCTACTTTCTAGTAATTAAATTCATCTAAAACTTACATTAACTAGCTATAATGGGTTAAAAAGAATTAAAATAAGTATAAATTATTTAATATTGTCCCTAATTAAATAGATAAAATATCAACCTAACAGAATTCAAAAATTATTTGTTAAATGTTAACTTTCAAAAATTAACACAAATTTGTGATAATTAACACAAATTTGAATACTATGATAACAATGAAAATCGTATTAATCAAAACTTAATATAGTAAAATAATATGTGGCCTCCACATGCTTCCACTTTCTATCTTGTAACCCAAATCATGCTGACAATAGCGGAGTCAGGAATTATGTTCACTATTAAACATTCTTGTTCACTTGAAGTACATTAATTTTTTACATATTTTATGAAAGATCCTAAAATAATATTAATTCAATAGGACACATTATATATAATTAAATTTTAATAAATTCAAAATATAAAAACTAAAAAAAAAATAATTCTATAAATATTTGAATGAATTATGCATTCTCACAAAAATATAAATTTATAACTAAATTTTAAAATATCATAATAATTTTAAAAAAATATTCGGGCGATGCATTAGTGAGGTGTATAATCCCCCAAATTTTTTAAAATTTATTTTTTTACTCAAATTTGTATATATTTTTTAAAAATATTTATATATTGTTCCTCAAATTTAAAGATATGTATATATTGCCTTCTAAATTTTTAAAAAATTATTTTTTACTCATATTTTTTATATATTTTTAAAAATATATATAGGGCGTCTAAATTTTTTAAAATTTTATTTTTACTTATATTTTTTTTATATTTTTATATTATAATATTTTAAAATTAAATAATTACACGTAATCTCTCTCAAATTTAATTTTTTTAATATTATAAGTTATCCCAAATCATAATATTTAGTTCGATCGCTGAGGACATTGTATGAATTTTAATAGAATCACAACCTAAAATATATAAAAATTATATAAGAATTTATAAATGGTTCAATAAGATTGCAAAGTCCGCAAGAGCACCCTAAAAATTTTAGTGGAGAATGCCCAAAAATAAATACACAAATTATAATAATATTTTATTCTTTTTAACAGGAGGAACCCTTTTATTGTACGGATATGCCGAAATGGAAAATAATTGTATCCGTACATCGCAAAAATAGATAGGAAGACGACGCTCAGTAATAAATATATATGAAAAAAAAATTAAAAATAAAAACGACAAAAAGAGATGTGACAGATGGATTGGAAGTAACTCATAATATTGACATTTTATAAAAAGTGAATTAAAATTTATGTATATTTTAAAAAAAAATTATTAATTTAAATCATGTCAATTTGAATTATTTCGTATTAAAATTCAGATGGAATTGGGTTGATTCAAACATTTTAGTGGATTGACTCTCAATTTGACCCACAATCTAATAAATAACCCTAGTTTGGATAATTTCAAATTTCATATAAATTTAAGTGAGCTTTCTTTTCATCAACTAGCCCTTATTTAATAGTAAAAGATTTAATTTTTTTTATTTATTAATGATAAGTTAATTAAATGTGTAAAAAAAATATTGTCGGTTATAAAATAGAAGATAGTCATTTCTTTTAATAATTTTCCTCAAATTAATGAAAAAATTTTCAGACTCTTTTCCACATTTAAAAAAATAAATAAGGAAACCTACTATGTTTTATTTAAGAAAGTCAACTTATAATGATTGAAGGCCCACCTTGACAATTGCACAAATTGGTTGATTGAGATTTTAATGTAATTAACAAAATAATTACATAAATTATGGAACAAAAATGATGATCATGCTTTTAGTATTATTATATGAAAACGAAATAAAAATTAATTTTAATAAACAAAATTAAAATAAAAACGTGTAAATAATGGCTGCAGATTGCCTCTATTGCTGATCTTGTATAGACTTGTGTATTAATATAATAAAAATTTCCATACTATGTCAAAGGGATGCATTAATTTATAAATCTTTTATTTTTAAATTTTAATTAATTGCAAACACATTTATTTTCATTATATATTAGTTTAATTTACTTCCACACATATAGTTGTAACTTAAAAACAAGTATTAAAATAATTAAATTATATGAGAAAATAAAAGACGAAACTTCATTATAACTGTCAGGATCACCTAGGTAAAAAAAAATTATTAATTTATATAAATTTTTTTATTTGATTCATCTGGATGAAAATAAAATATCATTAACTTATAAAAATTTTTCATTTAGTTTATTTAAATCTAATTTTTTACATAAAATAAATTTTCGATTCACTTAAAATTAATTAAAAATATAAAAAAATTTTACTTGCTTATTTAAGTCTAATTTTTTAAATAAAATTAATTTTTGACCCATTTAAAATTAATCTTCTAAGTTCGTCCATGAAGAAAATAGTTATGTAATTAATATTCAGAGCTTTATTTCCTACTATATAGAGATACATATTTGTTTTCGTGTATATTTTCTACTACATATTAAAACAGTATTAGATAAAAAGAAAGATAAATTGAAAAGATTATATATATATATAGATTGAGGCGGAATTATGTGGGAGCTCTCAAAGTTAAATTTTATATTTTTATATTTTTAAAAATATATTACATTAGTCCCAAAATTTTAAAAAATATATTTAAGGCTATATATTTTTTAAAATATATATATAGTCTCCTCCAAATTTTTAAAATTTTATCTATTATATATATATTTTATAATTCTACCTTAAAAAATATATAAATTATTTTAAATTTTTATTTATTATCAATGTATTAATTATTATATTTATATATAAATAAATTATAATATAATAATAGTATTAAAATTTTTTAATTTTTTTATGTTAATCTTATAAATTTGAATTTTTTTTGTCTAGCCTTTTAAATTTTGAAGTCTAATTTCCTCGTTGAAGGGGCATGTGCTCTAGTGAAAGGTAAAATCTTTTTTATAATTGGCCTCTAAATTTGAAGTTTGAGTACCCATTTAATTATTTTTATATTTAAACGTTGACAATTTTTCAGGTCAGGCCCACAATTAGTAATTATGGGTTAGAAAATAAGTTAGGTACGTAGAAATAAAATTTATAAAATTGACAAATATATATCCTGCTCTCGAACCTCAATTAAATGATAATACCTAACCTAGATACGGAGATGGGACACTACCATCAAAAAATCTAATTCTTAAATATTAGAAAAAAATAAAAATAAGCATTAATTATAATGACACCTTTATATTTTTTTATATTATATTAATATATTTTTATATTTTTAAAATTATATTAAAATATCTTTCTATTTTATCACCGTTATACAATGATATTATTCCGTCTATTTTTTTTTTAATTTTTACATTAGTCAAAATGAAAAAAATCAAAATTTACTTAAAATATTTATATTAATACTAAAAATACCCTTATATTTACCCATCTCATACTCACACTCATTTTCTTCCTTTATTCATTTCACAATTTTCAATTTCTTCAAATTTCTTCTTTAAATCCCCAAAAATAATTTCTATTCTTTAATTAAAAAATTTATGTTAATATCAAAACTTTGTGATCTAAGAATTGCCCTCTATAAAACCTAACTCTGAAAAATCAAGCTCTGTTAAGTGTTCAAAAAAAAAATCAAAAGCCTAAATTTTTGTCTCACTGCCCTCTTGCTCTCTCTTCTTCTCCAACTTTTCCTCCCGTTCCCGCTTTTCCTCCTACTCCTACTGCGCCTTTAATCGCCGCTATAGCCTTTGCCTTCGACTCTGTTGTTGCTACAGCCGCGAACAATGTCAAAGCTGCTGTTGCAACCAAGGACGCATCGATCGCTGCTAAAGCCATTTCCTAAAAATGCTTGGGTGTAGTTCAACTTGAGTGTTTAAGGCTCCAAGAACGATGGAAGAAAATTACAGAAACTGATCAAATTGATTCTTTTGATCGTCAATCCCAAACCAAGTTACATGTATTCAACTCGATTAAAAGTTTTTCGGTTTAGTTTGGCACTGTGAGCTATGATGTACCAGTAATTAATGGTGGTGGGTTTTTTGGTTTCGACTAGGGGAATAATCTTGTTGTCAAGCGGATTGAAAATGGTGGGTTTGCTGAGTACAATAAGAGTAATAGTTATGGTCAATTTTTGTTGAATCCACACCTTTTTGGAGCTCCTAATATAAATGAATTGAAGTGAATTGACAACCCTACAATCAAACTCGAAATCATTTGAGCAGTCAAAACTTGAATCGGATACAAAGGAGATGTCCTCGTAAGCTTCAAAGAATTGATCCTCGTGAGTAGTTCGTTAATAACAGTGGGTTTACATATGTCAAGATTAAACAACGGTGGGCAAAAAAGAGGAAGATTGAATAATTGATGGATTTGTATGTGTCAAGAAATTCGCTTTTAGTATCCATAACAAAGGAGAATGAGATTTTATTTTGAATATTACATAGCAGAGAGAGAGGAAAGGTATTTGAACTTGGTTTTTGTTTTTTTGTGATTTCTCAAAGCGAGAATGACGTTGGTTGAGAAAGGGGGGATTCCAGTGTCGTGCCTCATAACTATTTTCTTCAATTATTTACTACCTTTTGTATATAATATTGTGATTAGGTATTACATTTGCTAGGGAAAATTCACCAAAAAGTAGGGTTTGATATTTTTAAATTTTTAGTATTTTTTTTAATTAAAACTAGTAATGAAAATTTTGATGGTGTATATTGATGGTGGATAATGGTGGTTATAATGGACAATGGTGGTGATGGTTGACAGTGGTGGTGATGGTACCAAGTTAGATAGTAGGTGAATTTAAAGGTTAGGGAGTGAGTTATATTAAAGGAATGGTATGAGAGTGAAAATTAAATTGAAAATGAGGAGTATTATGGACTTTTTATATTAATTTAATGAATTTTTTAACAGAAAAATCTCAAATTGTAATGGTAGCAAAATAGAAGGGTGTTTTAACATAATTTTAAAAACATAGAAATGTATTAATATAATATGAAAAAAATACAAGGGTGTCATTATAATTAACGCTAAAAGTAATAATAATGAGAATTAATTATTATAAGATTCTTGTATTTTGGTTAATTATATTAAAAAAATTTATGTTTTTAAAATTATATTAAAAAATTCTTATATTTTGGCACTGTTAAAATTCGAGATCTTTCTATTAAAAAATCTGTTAAATCTATGTAAAAAGTCCATATTACCCTTAATTTTCATTCTAATTTTCATTTAAATGCTATTACTTTCAACTACACAAAATTTTTCTTTATCATCACCACAGTCACCACCCCACCATCACCACCACCACAAACCATACCACTAGACCACCACCACCACTACCAAAACCATTAAAACTCATTTCTCTTCCTTCTTTTGGTGATTTTTCCTTTCACGGCTCAAATCAATTTTAATATCATCAATAAATGCACGAATTTTCTCATGCTCTAGGCTCCTTCATGCAGACTTTTTTTCACTGACTTTTTTAAAAAAGAACTCCATTGCAGACTTTTTTTCACTGACTTTCTTAAAAAAGAACTCCATTTTCTTTTAATTTGGGAAATCAAAAGCCAAATTTGAAAAATTATAAATAGTTGTGGTTCTAACATTAAAATCGAAGATGGGTTTTTGCTTTAATTTGGGAAATTGTAACAGAACCCATCAAAACCCATTAAAATAGAAGATGGATTTTTGTACTTGGCATCTGAAACTGAAAAAGATTTCAATTTCATCTTATTTCCTCCTTTTTCTTCTTATTCTTCTTCACTATTAAGGAGAGTAGACAAGTATATCAATTTCGTATTCACTGAAAATCAAAAGCCCTACCTGTTCAAGTTCTAGAAGCTCGATTATGAAATCAATTAAATTACAGGGGTAGACATTGCAGTGTATATCAAGCAGTAGCTTCTCGGCAAATTCTCCAAAAAGTAATGAATTGTACCAAAAGTATTAGAAAGCTTCTATTTCTCTTTCTGTTTCTCTCTCTAGAAGAAGCTCTCTCTCTCTAGTAGACCTGATAAAAGAAGAGATTTTAGATGGGAGAAGGGAAGGGTTCGACTCTCGTCCACCTTCTCGTGGTGGTTCTCAGTCTCATTGCCTTTAGATTCGCCATTGCCACCGACAAACGAAGAAGCGTTGTATGCCTTTTTTTTTCTCTCTCTTCGGTTTTTTCTTTTTCGTTTTATAATTGCTTTATAGCTATGAATGAAGTTAAACTCTAATTCCTCATTCTTCAAGCTTTAATCTTTGTTTTTCTTTCCTTAAATACTTCGGATTTTGGAGATCTGTGACTTTAATTATTAATTCATTAATTACTATAATTTTTTTTTTTTATTATTATTATGATTGAGACTAAGAGTTATACGAGTCGATAATTAGCTTAAGTTCCTGCTTAGTTTTATTTTGTTATTATATTTGTCCTTGTTAAGATAATTAATACTGCATATAAGACTCTATAGCTCAGATGAACAAGTTTAGATAGATGAAAGCAGAATGCAATGATGATAAATTGATAATATGTGATGAGTTTAGGGAAAGGAAGGAAAATGAGTTTTAATGGGTAGAGGTAGAAGATGAAAAAAGGGATATTTTAGGTAACAAATAAAATATTTTAGTTAAAATTTAACGTTTATGTTACCGACTAACGAAAAAATGGATGAAATATGAACGAAAAGATATTATAATTTACCATAATCAAAATATATAGACTTTTTAGTATAATTTTAAAAATACAGAAATACATAAATTTTTTAATATAATTTTAAAAATACAAAAGCTTTTTAATATAATCAGTCAAAATGTATGAATCTCATAATAATTAACCCTAACAATAATAATTGTGTTCTCTCTTTCAACTTTGCTATTTCTATGTCATGTCATTGTGTCAATATATATACAAATAGCACCAATATACAAATGTTACTATTTCTACGTACGTACTATATATTTTTGTTATCTAAAAAATAGCTATTGAATATGCACAGTTAGGAACAGTTATGATAATTCCCAACTGTAATACATAACATCATCAAGCAATCAAGTAGGAGATATCAAGGTAATTCCTGAATGCATGTAACTGTAATACATAATGTTTTACATACAAATAATTTAACTAAATCTAAATATTTCTTCTCAAAAATTTTGAGTTGGAGAGTATTTGGGGGTGAATAGATTTCATTCGAAATAATGCAACAAGATTCAGTTCTAATAAATGCTGATGGGTATTAAGAATTAGGAGGAAATTAAACCAAATGCTCTGAGAAAATTCTAGCTCTATCATCTTCATCATTTTCCAATTTTAGTCTCTTCACTGAAACTCCTTCAAGTAAAATTGAGGGGTTTCTATTCCAATGTTTTTAAAATCGGACCGGTTAAAAATCTGGTGAAGATACAAGGTTAGAGATTCGACAGGAGGTCAAACCGATTAAATAGAAAAAAAAATGGTATACATATATATGTATATAAAATTTGATATTTATTATTTTTGATCAAAAATTAAAAAAATTAAAAAAAAATAAAAAAAAATCTGACTCGCTCAAATAAAAAAAATTGGTCTAATTTGACTGCTTCACTGGTTAATCGACCGGTTCACCGATTTTTAGGAACAGATTTTTGGAGGTGACCGGACCAATCCTAAATTTAGTTCTCAAATTTTTCAATTTGACCGATCGGTTCGATCCAATTTTGACAACCATATTTTATTCTCTTCTTCTTGTTTATCAAGAAGCAAAGAATTAAACAAATAAATTAAAAAAAAAAATCTCCCAACAATGACTGAATCCAATTTTTTGGGTTTGTTGAGGATTGCTTCATTATTGCTTCAGTTTTTTCTCTGTCCTTTGGCTTTTTTTTTTTTTTCTTCTAATATAATTCTATGCTTCTATCTAGATAAGGAGTACAAAAATAGAAATAAAAAGACCTTACACAAGATAAAGGCCCAAAAATATGAGCAACATATATATGATATGATTGTGTGGAAATAGCAAGATTTTTAGTACATGAGATGGAAGGCAATTGATAATCTGATGAAGTTTCACTAAAACAGTAAACACCAAACTCTGAAATTGAATATGACCTTTCCCTAAAATGTTCTCTAAAGGCTGTGCCTTTGTAGCTATCAAAAATCAGTTGGTCATATGCATGGGCTGCCCATATTATGGTTTCAATTATGTATATAATTTACCATTCGAGTTAGGAATATTGAAATAATTTCCAAAATTATGAGATTATGAGATCAATAATTAGAATTCTAATTAGATTTTAACTAGCTAAAAGAATAAATATAATTCATTGAACATATTAAATGTTAAAACACATATACTGTCTTCCAAATTATTTCTTAAATATTATAACAATTTACAATTTTATAGTACAACTAACATTCGAGCATATACAAAAAGAAAAATGTAATCCCTTGATTATAAGTGTGAGTGTTATGTAGTTATATTTGTAATAATATAAGTGCATTTGATTGTGAAGATATGTTAGTTTTTACCACTCCAAAATATACATATATAAATTAAAATCACAAATAAAACAATAAATAATAAGATTTATAATGATTTAGATCTCATCGGATAAACAAATTTAATTAAATAAATAGATCAAGAATAATAATTAACTACGTACATATATTTAAGAAATATAATTTATTATATCTTATTTTATTTAATATATCTTATTAATATTTTAAATTTTATATTATATATATTTTATATATTATATTATTTATTTTATATTATAGGTTGAAGAATTATTTATGGCCATGTTATCGTTGGAGTTCAAAACAGAATACAACACACCGTTTTACTAAAACAAGTGCACTGTCATTCTTGTTTGAATAAAGGAACCATCATCTGAAGCACGTGATGACCAACGAAGAAATAGAGGGAGTACACAGATTCTGAGAGTTACCAAATGCAGAGAATAAAACTTCTTTTCTGTTATTTTGATTTGTTAGGAAGTTAGATTTCTGTTTTCAAATTTGTTAGATCTAATTAGTTTTTTTTTCCTAGTTTTTTTTTTCCTGTATAAATTCGCCTTAGGTGACAAAGTAAAATTAGGTTTTATTAATGGTAATTGTGTCAAACCGAAGGAGAACGATGAAAACTATGAGCAATGGCTCAGGATAGACTGTATGGCATCTTGGCTTTTGAATTCAATTTCCAAAGATCTTGTGGAATCGTTTCTGTATGCTTGAAGTGCTCAAGAGCTTTGGAATGAGCTTGCTGAAAGATACGGTGAAAGTAATGGCCCATTGCTTTATCAAATTAGGCGTGGAATCAATTCAATGAATCAAGGAAACTTAACTATTTCTAGATACTATACTAATCTCAAACGCCTTTGGGATGAACTCAATTGTTTGGCGCCGTTGCCTAGTTGTGAATGTGGAGTTGCTAAACAAATGGCAGAAATAGGAGCACATAACCAGCTGATACAATTTCTCATAGGACTAAATGACAGTTTCGACCATGTACGTAATCAAATATTGTTGCTAGATCCACTGCCTAATGTAACTAAGGCATATTGTATGATACTCAGAGTTGAGAAACAGAAGGAAGTAAGCTCCAGCATCATTAATAGTTCAGATAATGCTGCCTTTTTCTCAAGGCCATACAAACCAGCAGATCAGTATAATAACAAAGGCGCTGGAAGAGGTATTCTTAAGAAGATTGATTAGTACAAGAAAGATGATAGATATTGTGATCATTGTAGAAGAGATGGTCATAATAAGGATTCCTGTTTCAGATTGCATGGCCTACCAGATTGGTACAAGGATTACAAAGAAAGCAAAGGTAGAAGTTCACAGAAGTTTGCTGGTTCACAGAAATTTGCTGGTAATGTTCTTGACACACCAATTGAGGTTGAAGGAGATGTAACGAATAGAAGTGATAATGTTGAACAGAGTGAATTATCAACTGCAATTCAACAGGAGCTTTTGAGAATGATGAAAGGAAAGGGGTCAGAAAATGAGAATTTTGCAAATATGGTGAACTTTGCAGGTAAAGCCATAACATATGCTTATAGTTTGCTTGAATTATGTGGTACAAGTTCTTGGATAATTGATACAGGGGCCTCAAATCATATATGTAGTGACTTTAAAATGCTCAACCAACCAAAAATACTTAATGGAATTAACCCAGTTTTTTTACCTGATGGATCCCTTAAGATTGTTACTCATACTGGTAACATATCACTTGATAAAACCATGACCATAAACAATGTTTTGTACATACCAAGTTTCAAATTTAACCTTTTTTCTGTCAGAAAGTATCTTGCTTATACCAATACTGTGATAATTTTCTATTCTAATTTTTGTGTTTTTCAAGACCTCTTGACTGAGCAAGTATATGCAGTTGGTAAAC